>PVKS010017185.1:0-42520 GCA_004027875.1 Aplodontia rufa | reverse complement strand
CAAGGTGGTTATCCATGATCTGGCTTTTCCCCTCAATAACAAAGTTTATATCCATTGATGAATAATGTTTTGATAATGTTTCCCCCTCAACTGTATTTCTATATTCTTCTAATAAAAAAAATTTAAAAAATAAAAATAAAAAATAAAAAACCAGAGTGCCCATCTATTCTGTAGAGGATGTTTTATGTAGTATTCCGGGTTAGCAACCTCCAGATTACATTCCTTTTTCTCCTCTTCTGTAGGCAGAGAGATGAGGAGTAGGAATTAGACCACAAACTCTGCAACTGCTAGAAGAAAACATTGACCCAACACTCCAACATGTTGGCGTAGGAACTGACTTCCTTAACAAGACTCCTGAAGACAAGAAATAAAACCAAAAATCAGTAAGTGGGAAGGCATCAAATTAAAAAGCTTCTGTGCAGCAAATTAAACAATAAAGAAATGAAGAGAGAGGCTACAGAATGGGAGAAGATCTTTGCCACCTGTTCCTCAGGGCATTAATATCCAGGACGTTTAAGAACTAAAAAACTATAGAATATTTAAAAGTTGATCCAAACCCAACGAAGAATGTGGTAGAAGTAAGGGAAGGAAAGATGCATCTATCACAAAACTTTTTTTTTTTTAAAGAGAGAAGGACAGTAAGAGAGAGAATCAAATTTTATTGAGTTTTTCACATGGCTTTCATTGCTCTGACACTTAGTTGTGTACGTGGGTTCTGGGGTTTGAACCCATGTACTTGGGTATGCCGGGAAACCACCGTAACCACTCAGTCACCGCTCCAGCCCCTATCACAAAACTTTTAACTAGAGTTGGATGGACTCTTACATAGATCTATTTTTTTTAATTTTTATAAATTAAATGTTTTAGGTATACAAAAGGAGATCAGTACTTAAAGGAATAATTTTGGTGTCCCCTATAACAAAATAAAGAATTCTTTTGGAAAAGTAATAATGACCAAAAATTCATTTTTCTGAAAGGTTTGATGGATTTACCAATTTTATGGTAAAATTGAGTCCCTCTTCCCTTTATTTATGTGGTGTATATGTTGGGAGCACAAAGTTGAATGGCTATTTACCTTTTAGTTATTTTACCTTTTCTGTAATTGCCAAGTGTCTAGCATGAAAGCAATACAAAATAACTTGGACATTTTGAAGCTGATTTTGAAAACAAATTCTTAGGTCTTTTCTAAATGGCATTTTGTTGAATTAAAAATTTCTACAAACATACAATTCTATCTCTATTATGTCACCATATTATAAACATGGTTTCAACAATGTTGTCAAAAGAGTTTCAGCCCTTAAAATACATTTTAGAAGAAAAACAAATTATTATATAGAATTAATCTTAATAAAACTTGATAGCAGTAGATCAGAAAATAATGCTTCAAAGCAGCAGACAGAGCTTACATATAAGTTTAATGGTCTGAGAAATAACCTGATTGAATTGTCCTGCCACTCTGTTTAAGATAGGCTTTTAAGACAATGATCAAATATTTTACTTCTTTATTTATGGACACAAGAGGTCTGGGACCATAAAGAATTGATTAAATGTGTGACTGTTTCAAGGCTAACAGTGCATAAAATACCCCTGCTACAACAAGGAAATGTGCCCACCCCAGGTTAACATGCATGAAGCTCTATGAGCTCCGCTGCTTTTGGTTTAGTCTTTAGACATCCCTAGAACCACAACTAATCCTCTTATTCGAACAACTTCAAAGACTCTGATTTGACACACATGGTACACATATAATAGACACACTCTTAGCTCCTGCCAGCAGGTAATCAGAAGCAACAAAAAATGTACCTTAATGAAGAATTGCCTCGCACCCTAGTCGCCACATCAGTTGATCCAACAGAAATCTGTCCTGTTATACAGCCCACTGCTCAGAGCAGGGGAGGTCTGGTTTGCAGAAGAAAAAATTTCATCCAGCCTATCAGACTTGGAAATAATCAATTTTATTCCACAATTTTATACATAGAAACCTACTGATCTTTTAAAACTATTTATGTAATCAGGCACTTCACCTAGTTACCTGTTCCTAATAGCTTTTTGATTTATGTTTATGTATTCCGGAGCTACGTGATAATATAATCAGCAAATAATCCCCCACACACATTTTTGTTTTCTCTTGTCTTCTTGCAATGGCTAGTACTCTCAGGACAATATTAAATAACAGTTCTCACAGTGGTCAATATTGCATTGTATTTGATAATGGGAAATGCTTCTGGAATTTTGCCATGAAGCATCATGATTTTTTTTCCATCCATATATATCTGTTTTACATGTGCATTTATTATGTCTAGGTTCTATTCCTAACTACAACTTTTTAAATAAAATAAAATAAAAGACTATTGAATGTTGATAAAAAGCTCTTTGAACCATCAAAAAATTAATAATGAAGGTTTTCACTTATCACCTTTAATATGGTGAATTATGGCAACAGATTTTATAATATCAAGCCATGCTTGCGTTTCCTATGATTTTTGCATTTTAATGCACTTTGGAGTCTATATGCTAGTATTTTCTAATAGGTATATTATATAAAAAAATAATCAAAATTATTCATCTCTGCATTGGCATTTCTGTTCTCTTTGGCACTATGGAAGGGGGATGCTGTTAATATACCTCCAGTATTTATCTGCTGTAAGAAAGTCATTGTAGTAATTATTGCTCACACTTACATAGCATGTGTTCTGTGACAGATGCTAAACTAAAAGCTTTGCACGCATTAAGGCTTCTAGTCCTCAGAACAACCCTGTGAGACAAGAATTGTTATCACATCTCCGTCATCATCTCCATTTTTTAGAGGAGGACACTGAACTTAAGTAACTTGTTCAAGGTCACAAAAGGAGTAAGTGACAAAGTCCAGGCCATCTGGCATGAAAGTTGACGCTCTGATTCACAAAGTCACTCATGTGTTCAACCTACAGTATGCACCTGCTGACTGCTTGCTGTGTTCAAAATACTACTGGTCGTTTGCTTTTCAAAGAGGAAATTAGTACTTCAAAGAACACCTAGGTCTAAGCAATAGGTCTAAGAACTTTATATTCCAGACACTATTTCCACACAGCTTCTCCCCAACCTTCCAACACTTGTGTCCAACATTCTGTATTCTGAGATGTCACACCAAGGGGATATTAAAAGCTTAATCTAATGGATCCAGGCAGGTTCTATGTGGACGCTCCTGTCAAGGCATATCTTTAGTGAAAAAGGAGGACTAAAACCCGTGTCAGTTTGGTGAAGAGTTTGCAAATGACGCTACGAGACCTAAGGTGCCTCATAGGAAGAGGTAGAAAACTAGCTAGGCTGAGAAGTGGGTAAGACCCAGTGCACCCGGTCAGCAGAAGGCATAAGCAAATAACCGAGTACCAGCTGTAGGCAGGCGCAGGCGGAGCCGTGGGCTGCAAGATTTCACGCTGCATCTATTTTCCCCTGCTTCGGAGCCCCAGGGGCATTTTTGAAGTATTAATTCTTGATTTCTTCTATTACCTGGTTTCCACGGGTCTCCTGAAGCTATCTTTGTGGGTTGTAGCATTAGCTGTGAGAGTGCTGAAGAAGGTTTCTTGGAAGGAGTTTTGTGAATGGGGTTGACAAGCTAGAGGATGGGGGCCGGGAGGGTGGAAGGAACCTTTCCTCTGTAATCCAGCGTTTAAGCCCTGGAGCTGAATGCAAGGGAGGCTTCTCCAGCCTCCTAACCCTGACTCCACTTGGACAGCCCTGTCTTCTTTTGACAGCCTCACAAATAGGTCCCACCTCCCAGCACTCCACACAAGGCTGGCTTCCAAGCATCATTGAGATGAAAGAGCCAGAACATGGCCTGGCCACTGTGGGTCCAGCCAGCCTCTGCCACCAGCACTGCCCCTTCCTTCCTAGGCCTTTTATTACTCAATGGATCCAGAAATCCATGGCACTTCAGCTTTGAGTATTCTCAAAGTTGAGTATGACCTAGAAGAACCATTTCCTGAATACATTATTTTTTCCTAAGAAAATTATGATTATACTACAGTTATGATTCAGATGAGTCACAGTGATGAAATTAGAAACACATACTAAAATAAAAACAAACTTCTCAATGATTTTGATTTTTTGCTTTTCCCTTCCAGTCTTAACAACCATACCTAATTTTTATAATTATAGCCAAGATGTGCTTTTGTACTTTTTTTGCAACCCAGTATTTTAAAATATTGCTGTGTCTTTTTTAAGGATTCTTTGAATGGATAGATAGTCATCTCGCCCCATGTTTATGTAGTCAACCTTTGCTCTGCTGCTAGACATGTATGGAAAAGAACAGCTCAGTCTTTGGGAGCAGAAGCCTCAGTTCCTTTCTGTCTGTTTCCAACAACCTTAACCACTCTGAGCATAATAAGCCTTTCTCATCTAGGAAGCAAAGGTGGCTACAGCGCTGAACTCCTAGGATCACGGTAGAATCAAAGCCACTGATGGGTGCGTTTCTGAATTGTGAAGTTCGTATAGGCGGCATTTATTATTAGCCTATTCCAAATTTTTTATTCTAAAAACAAAGATGGTAGTGGATAATTTTTAACACATTATATTCAACTTCTTTACATTCTTTGCCTAGCATAGATTCTAAGAAATAGGTTACTGGATCAAAAAAATCTGGATTTATTTATTTATTTATTTATTTTGATTCTTAGATCCAAATTGCTACCTGATTTTAAAAATGTATTAAACTAACTTACACACATAGGGACAAAATATTTTGCCAAAACTTCACTGGCACAGCAAAAATTTTATTTTAAAACATGTCAGCTAACTATATGAGTTGCTGATGCTTGCATTATTTGAAGTCCAAAGATTTTTCATGTGTTTCCTTGTGAAAAAGATGTGAGCTTTTATACAATGTTAAGGTCATTTTTTAAAGAGTGCAAATTTCCAAGGTGGTGGGGGGAAAGACCATATCATGTAGAAAAAAAAGTTGAATTTTAAAATCACACTTATGTATGAAAGATTTGCAGGATTCTGCAGTCAATGGGCTCTCAAAAACCAAGAGTCCAAGTTTCAACTATTGCTCTGAAATATATCCATCCGTGGTGGTTCATTCAAATCTGGTGCCCAGCCCTTTGCCCTTCATCCTTTCATTGTCATGTATATGTTAGCTCATGAAGAACTCAAGTGACAAATTTGGGGACTGACATTTTTCCTATGACAAACTGAGGATGGGGGCGGGGCTCGGTGTCTATTAACAGACCAATGAATGAGTATTTAGTAGCGGTTATTAAGCACTTCTTTAAACAGGATTCCTACTCTCAAGAAAGCATGCTTAAGGAATTGGCAACAATAAGCCAGTATTGACAATGATGTTATCTCTAAGCCCCGCCCCCCAGTAGATCAAAAACCGGAGGAGTGGGGCTATGCAGCCTAGCAGGAAGATCAGAGAGGAGGCAAAACTTGCTCTGTCTTGGATCAATGGCAGGAGAACATAGTCAAGCAGAGTCTGTCACCTAAAGTAGTCAGGACCAGGTCCCTGTGCACGGTGGCCCCATGAGAAGCCGTTGAGGCGGCTGCATCCTAGTCCAGAAGGCAAGGGAATCTTTGGAAATGAATGGCAAATCAGAAAGCAGACAGATGAGGGAATATTATAAGAACAATGCGGGAGTCTTACTATGGCATAATAGTTCAGAACGGCGTTATATTTGCAATACTTGAGTATTAGTAGTTTAGTATAATGTTTGGGTATGCATAGCAATAATATGTGAAGGTCATTACTATAGCATCACATATGAGTATGGTATTGACCTTATGACATTAGATGTTGACATTTAAGTATCATGTCTGTTAGTCCACTTTTTCTGTCACTGTGACAACACACTTAGGAAAAACTTAAAGGAGGGAAGATTTATTTGGGCTCATGTTTTCAGAGATTTTAGTCTTTGTTCAAGTGGGTCCATCTCTACAGACCCGTGGTGTTCCAGAACATCATAGCAGAGAGGGCACAGCAGAGAAAAGCTGCTTATCTCATGGCAGCCAAAGAGTAGGTAGAAGAGGGCCAGGGACAAAGGTGACCTTCAAGGCATGGCCCCAGTGACTGACTGTCCCCACCTGGGTCCCACCTCCTACAGTTTCCACCTGTTCCCAATAATGCCATCAGTTAGGAGCCCATCAACGGAGAAATTCACAGATGACATCAGAGCTCCGCAATCCAACCACTTCCCAGAAGCCCCACTTCTGAACGTGGCTGCACTGGGGACGAAGCCTTCAACACATGAGACGCTAGGGACACTCCAGATCTGAACCATAACAATATTTGAAGATAGCATTATAGTTGTATTTGGTTCACATGCTGCCTGTATGATTTTACTTCATCCTATGTAAGCCTCTGTTTCTTCATTTGTGGGAGGACGCTATTTCCTCTCTTACCGGGTCAGTGCCAAAAAAAGTATACCAAAGATGCATTTGCCAAATTTATTTAATGCCTTGCTATTTACAAAGCATGTTCATCATCCTTATTTTGACAGACTCTTGCGATCTGGTTTTGCCGGTAGAAACACAGATTTGGGGAAATCCTGACTCATTCAAGTTCATGGGTTAAACCCACTTGAACCCAAAAAGTCTACAAAAATAGAGTTTTTGCTTTGCATTTACTAAGCATGGCCAAGCATTGTGCCACTCATTTTCCTTGTCATCTTCTGGGACCTTTAGGTTCCTAGATGTGAGGTCCGTGCTACTTGGCCCTGGTTTATAAAATGGCACTGAGGTTCAGGGAGATGTAATTGCCCAGGAGGCTCAGAGAAGAGCAAGACAAGCTCAGGTCTGACCCCAAAGCCTGCACTCATTCCACAACACAGTCAGCCTCCTGAGAGGTGATGGGCAGCATTTTGGATGGGGGAAATCCAGCTGTTAAGACCTGCAATGAGACACACGGGTTGCCAGGTCCCCTGAGGGACAAGAGCATCCCAATAGGGATGAGGGACAGGGAATCCCAGAGATGAGCAGCATTCAGCTCAAGTTCAATCCCAGTAACAGTTCAGTTCCGAAAGGTGTGTCCCCACTTACATTATACACCAATTAAAACAAGCCCAAGTCCTGCTCCTTCATACCTTACCTGGGGCAGGCAATGAAGAAATATGAAATATGACCCAAACTTTTTTTTTTGCCACATGAGCTACTCAATGAAAATAGGTTGTTTGTTCAAAAGAATGAATCTGTTTCTTTTTCCAAACTTGAAAATACACACACAAACACAGAATGTACTAACATGTATTAGCCTGTTGGCAAGTTTAATGCAGCTGTATTTCTTTGTGGGTTTTTTGTTGTTGTTTTTTGTTTTTCCTTCTGATTATGGTGTACTTTGCTAAGCTCTAAAGGAGAAAAGCAAAAATTAACATAGAAAAAAGGGTGAGCAAAAATGTAAAAGTTCTTTCTCTCATTTAAATAGAGAAACTTTATTCTTCAGGTTTAGGTTTTGCTTGTTAAAAAGGATTTCTTTTGTGGGGGAGGGTGGGTACTGGGGATTGAACCTAGGGGCTTTAACTGCTGAGCCACATCTCCAGCCCTTTTTATATTTTATTTTGAGACAAGTTCTCGCTAAGTTGCTTAGCGCCTTGCTAACTTGCTGAGGCTGGCTTTGAACTCATGATCCTCCTGCCTCAGCCTCCCTTCCTGGGATTACAGGCCTGCGCCACCGCACCCGGTAGGTTCAAAAGGAATTTTGTATGCTCACACAATACCATATTAATTTGTGTTTCTTCCTTTCTCAAAAGATGTAGTGTTGATTCTATATTATGAATCCCCTGAATTCAATATAGTCTACTTTATTATTGATTTTTGTTGTATTCCTTGGTATCTACCACAATGTTACAAAGGTCATGTTTGAGTTTTGGTCACTGCAAATGATTCTAAGCAGTCACTAATATCTTAAGAACTCAGGACCTTTTTAAAAGTTTTCATTTTTTTAAAAAAATACCCTTAAATTGTTGGTTATCTCATATTCAAAGAGATGCCCTTAAAATGTAATTTGCAGTTATGCTGGGAAATAGAAAATAAAAGTTATTTAAATTGGGGCTGGAGGGTGGCTTGGTGGTTACGGCCCTTGCCCGGCATTCACAAGTACACAAGTTCAAACCCCAGCACCACACCCACGTACACAACGAAGTTGCAGAGCAACAAAGGCCACACAACAAACTAAATAAAAATTATTTCTCTCTTTCTCTCTCTCTCACTGTCCCTCTCTCTTTTAAAAAAATTATATGACTTAATTTGAAATATATTTACATCACTAGTTTTTATTTTATTTATCATTGGGGGGGTTTAACATTTTTTTCTTGTTTGCTATGACTGTTATTACCCCAATCTTGTGTCAAAACATGTGTTCTTGCCAGGGGTGACTTTGAGACATATGGAGACAACAATTTGTTTCATTACTAGTTTCATTAATATGGCATGCCACAAAGCACATTTTCATTCTAACCTGGGGTGGGTCAGCACCTGCTGAATGGGTAAGGCTGACTTACAGCAGCTAGTGGTGCTAGGGTGGATATGGGCCCACAAATTTAAAGCAGATTGTTTACATTTTCGACTACAAGCAGGAAAGGACATGTGGGACATTCAAGGACAAACCCGTGGCCCTGTAGCTACAAACCATGGCCCTTTGCCGGTTTGATCCGGCAATTGAGCAGACCCATTGAACAACCCGGAAATGTACTAAATCATTGAAATGACTGATTTCTTGGGACATTTCTGTCTTTCCCCATATATCAACAGTTAGCAAATTACATAGAAAAATAATAATATTCCACACACAAGCATGGTCACGGATAGGCATTTCTTGAAATTTTGCAATGGATCCTGTAGGATTTGGGTCTCAGTTTACCATGGACGTATGTGGCTGATAGTTAAGGATCTGCAGGGGGAAATGGAAGTGAGGAATTGTTTGTATTTCAGCTATACTGACAGCCTTGGAGCAATGCTGGTGACAAAAAATAAAACACAAGAGAGCCACACAGCCTTCTGGGGACAATCAGAGTCCGGGGAGGGACAATATCTCTTGCCAGAGCCCAGCTCTGCCAGGTTCGTGCAGATACCTTGGCATGGAGCCCTGTCCATCCATCTGCCAAAAGGGGACTTGGCTTTGCCCATCTTTCCCACTTCCACTTCAGAGCAGGGACACGACTGGAGGATGAGGAGCAACAGGCAAAGGGGACCACAGGTGCTGGTAGGAAACTGGCCTAAATGTTCATCATGACCCTTTCTTCCCTTCCAACCCCAGCTTAGTTCTTGATTAAAGGTTTGATATCTATACTTATACTTTCCTTCATTTTAAATAGTTGTGTTTTAGTCAGGCTTTTTCCTCTGTGACCAAAAGATCTGACAAGAACAATTTTAGAGGGGCTAGGGTGGTGACTCAACGGTTTCTGCACTTGCCAGGTATGCATGAGAACATGGGTTTGAAACCCAGCACCATGAGCATAACCAAGTGTCGGAGCAACGAAAGCCACATGAAAAACTAAATAAAAATTGATTCTCTCTGCCTCTCTCTCACTCTCTCACTATCCCTCTCTCTCTTAGAAAAGAACAATTTTAGAGATGGAAAGGTTATTTTGGAGTTCATGGTTTGCAGAGGTCTCAGTGGGTAAATGACTCCATTGGTCTGGACCTAAGGTGAGGCAGGTCATCAAGAGAGAAGCGTGTGGAAGAGGAGAGCAGCTCAGGTCATGGCAATCAGGAAGCAGAGAGTGAGCTCCACCCACTAGCATAAAATATACACCCCAAAGTCCTGCCCCCAGGGACTCCCCTCCTCCAGCCACTCCCTACCTGCCTACAGTTACCCTCCGGTTAATCCCTGTCCGTGGATTAAGGTACTCATTAAGTCAAGGCTCTCCTAACCCAATCATTTCACCTCTGAACTTTCTGGGTCTCCTCACACATGAGCTTTTGGGGGACACTTCATACATAAACCCTAACAAGTCAGGCTACTCTTCCATTTACATTTGAAACCTTATCTCTTAATTCAGTCTTAGGTGAAGTGGGGGAATGCTGGTGGGGAGGGTTGAGACACCCGCACTCTTACCAAGTCGGTTGGCATCGCAGCACTCCAGGTTCCAGGGGCCTGAAGGAGCCATCTGGTTTGGCCTTTGACCTTCAGCTTTCGGCCTTGAGGCAGATGCTCAGGAGGAGGGACTACATAAGTTGGCCTGATCAGTACTCACTGGGGAGCGCCAGGCTCTGGACCCCATCCCTGCCAAAGTGGGGATTCCTTGCGGTGGGTCACTTTCCCTGGGTTTTGTAATGTTCAAAACACTACACAAAGAGGAAACAGTAAAATAAGTCAGGTAGTAATGAAACAGGCCTGGTTCTATGTGGAGAAAATGAGGCGACTGAGTGGAGAGATTTTTCAGTCCTTCACAGCTCTCCAATTCTGTGGTTCTAACAAACAAAAATAGTAAAAAATCAGGATAAAGACCACTTTGAAATGGAGAACGCTCCCTGGAACCACCTACATTCGAATTTCTCAGCTTGAAAATGCTTTTCCCCCTCCCTATCCCTCATGCCCTTGGTCACCAAGTCTTAGAATTTCCTCCTTGAACTTTTTCCCTCAAATCCTAGGTTATCCTTCCACATCTATCCCTCCCCAACTACCGTGGGTCTTCTCTTATGTGCATCAATGTGGGACCAGTTTAACCTGCCTAAAATGTCATTTCCACTTAAATGTCCTATGATTGATTGGGAACAGACATTTACCATGCATACATTTAAGAAAATATTGTCGATAATAAAATCAGGGTGCTTTTTGTGTGAGATTATGATAAATCAAAAGAAGCAAATACCATGTAGTATAAACCCCCATTTGGATGAACAAAAAAAGCATTACAAAAAAAATTGGACAGTCTCTGGGTGGTGGGATTATACACTATTTTGTGTTCTTATTTATACTACTACATATATTCCAAGCTTTTTGAAATAATTTTATAATAGGGGGAAAGTTCATGTGATGACTGTAAGGACAACACAGAAGCTAGCTAGCATTTACCGGGCATTTCTTACATGCCTGGCACTATACAAACACATCAATGCCTTATCTAATTTTCAAACAAGACTATGATGGAAGGATTCTCCTCACTTCTGCTGTGCAGATAAAGGAACTGAGCTCAGCATTAGTTCCAGAAATCCAATCAGGCAGCCTCACTCTAGAGTTCACACCTTGAAGGGTTTTTTATTGACAAAGAGAAATGTTCCTGATGATTCAAATATATGACAATATTTTTTTGTCTTGCACAGAGAAAAATATTAGCACCTAAATATTAACAATGTTTGTATCTGGGAATGGAATTTGGAGAGATTACAATATTTTTCCTTATATTTATGCGTTTGTAACAACCATAGATTACCCAAATGATAAAGGAAAAATGATAAAATAAGTGCTATTATGGGCTGAAGCCATGGCTCAGCAGTTACACACTTGCCTGGCATGCGGGAGGACACAGGTTTGAACCCCAGCACCACATACACAACGAAGTGTGGGAGCAATGAAAGCCACATGAAAAACTAAATAAAATTGATTCTCTCTCTCTCTCTCTCACTGTCCCGCTCTCATTATAGGAAAAAAAAAGTGATACTATGGGTAAACTAAGAAAAGTAACCACCACAACATAAGTCATTTTAATTAGAAAATATATTTTTAGTTGTAGCAATTAAAAAAAAAAACACTTCACAGATAAGGGGCTGGCTGTGACATTTTTTGATGAGTTACACAATAGTGTAACAGTACGTCTTCAGTAACTGCCCCAAACTCCTTGTATCTACCCAGGAACTAGCAAAAATTTTTGAGAGCAGAATTAGCCTGGTAAATATCTATTGATGAAAAGTGGCAATACTAAAAATAATTTTCGGAAATGCTTTACTCTGTCTCTTCTTACTATTTTTCTTTTTGATCAGGACACAGATGACCTGGCAATAAACCAGTCTGAGGCTGATGGACTCCTGGCTGGGTGATCTGCAACTCTAAAGCTGCACTTCCTACTGTAATTCAGATTCTTTTCAAGACAGTAGAAAGAAGGGAAGAAAACGCTGTTCTCAGCCCCCAAGTGAGATCCAAAGATCCTCAGGCAACTGCTTGCGGAGAGTTTCACTGAAGTCCGCTGTGTGTGCGAACAGCCTCCCTTCTCTTAGTCTCACTCTCTTCCCTTCCCTAGTTCTACCCCAGTCCCTTGCCGCAGCGGACCGTGGGCACCGCACCTTCCTCCAGGTGAACAGGAGCCTGCATCACTCCCCAAGCGGAAGCCAGGGCGCAGCCTGGAGGCCCTCCTGGGGGAGGCTGGCGACAGCTGGGAGGACGCGTGCCTGGTGCAGCGCTGCCACCTAGCGGCAGGCACGGCCACGCTCCCAGGAGTGCGCGCAGGGCGCAGCGCAGGTCGGTTGGGTGCAGAACCCGCTCCCAAGAGGCCGAATCACACTTAAGCTTTCCTAGGAAGAGCTTTTAGCCTCTTCCCTCTACTTAAGTGAACTGAAGGAAGCATAACTGGGCGCTGCGTTCCTATGGGAAAGGAACTGACCGAGGGAATAAAGGTGCCTTCGATTTGCCGTCAGTTTGCCCTTTCCCACCTCACAAGGGCTGCGCTCCTCGTTTGTGCACAACTCCTTTGTCACCAAATCCAGTCCCACGGACTCTGGTTACAAAGGAGGGGACCAGAGCTCATGGCAGCAAATCCTTCTGCTGTATATTCTGGTTTGGTGATCATTTTGGGGAAAATATGCCATTAAGAAATCTGTATAAAAATAGATGAGATGGTGACCTGATCCAAAATTCAGAGCAAAGCCTTACGATATGTGACAGTGAAATTGGGAATGATGAACCCTGTCAAGTGTGCCCTGTCCGCCTTGGGATTGCAAATCACAGAGAGATTAGAATCAAAATCAATAGGGTAATTGGGGTTTTTTAAAAATCCATTTTGGAGTAAAATAATGAAAGAAAATCCAAATAGACCAATAATAATATTAGTGAATCACATTAAAAACAGATTGGAGGGGCTGGAGCCATGGCTCAGCCATTGGGATGCTTGCATGAGCTAGTACACAGGTTTGAACCCCAGCACCCCATACACAAGTATCAGAGCAACGAAAGTCACATGAAAAACTAAATAAAATTGATTCTCTCTCTCTCTCTCTCTCCTCTGTCCCTCTCTCTCTTTAAAAAAAACCAGATTGGATTAAACATACAGCAATACCCATTTACAAAAGATAAACCCAAAACATATGGGCAAGGGAATAATGAAAGTAAAACAAGGAATACAGACCTACCAGGCAAAGATGAACCCCAAAACTCTGAGGTAGTCATTTAACTTTAAGCAAAAGAGCAATAAAGAGGGTAACTAACATTCGAATTTAAAATTCATCTCCCCAAGAAAACAATATTAACCTTGAGGTCATCACATAGAATAGCATCAAAATATAAAAGCAATAATTAGAAAACAGGAGACACTAAAACTAAATAGAGACATAAAGGACTAAGAGTTGCTAGGGCCATCCTGAAGAATAAGCTGGAACCTATTTAGAAAAGTCCTATTAAGATCGAGGGACCCCCGTTCAGAATGGTGCACTGAGAAACACCCACATAGATAGGATCAGCCGGTTTGTGCAAAGCAAGAATGCAGCAATTAAATGTGAAAATGAACTTACTTCTTATTTTACACCAAATATGAAAATCAGTTCCAGATAGTTGTAGGTTAAATGTGTTCGACTGAGCCATATGAAACTGCAGTTTCTGTAGGCCAAATACTGGTAGTTTCATGAGGTTCAGCCTAATTTTTAAAAATCAAGTTTTTGGTGTACAGCACAGGAAAATATTTTCTGGGTGTTCAAGTAGCCAAATATTTATTTTACTGACACACAAAATGTGATAGTCATACAGGAAAAAAATTAAGCAAATTAGAACATGCTACAATGGAGAATTTTTGTTCATCTAAAGATGCCTCTTAGCATTCTAAGTTAAGCCACTTAGCTGGGAGAATACATTTGAAATGCATGTGGTCAACAAAGGACTCATACCCACATTCTATAAAGAACTCTGACAAAGTGATTTTTAAAAAGTCAATATCAATGTAACAGAAAATGGACAGAATTATGGACAAATTATGTCACTTCACAAAAAGATATCCATCAAGCCACATTAGAAAACTGGTAGGCAGGACCCACTCCTAGATGCTCACTCCACAGAAATGCATGCATATGTTCACGAAAAGATATTTACAAGAATGTTCATGACCTCCAGATTTGTAAGAGTGTCAAGAGTGATGGCAACCCCGATGCCCATCAATAGCGGATGTGTAAATAAATTGGGTTATGGTCACACGATGGAATGACGTTCAGCATCAGTGCCGATGAGTCACTGTAACTGTCCCAGTCTACTCGGGGTGCCCTAATGACATATCACACACTGGATGTCATAAACATCAGAAGTTTCTTGCTCCCAGTTCTGGAGGCTGGAAAGTCCAGGATCACAGTGCTGACCCTTTTGGGGTCTAGTGAAGACCCCATTTCTGGTTCATAGATGACCATGTGTCTTCACATGGAAGAAGCGGAAGACCATTGGTCTCTTTCCCTCCTGTAAATGGCTCCTATCCATTCATGAGGTCTCCACCCTCACTACTTAAACCCCTCCCAAAGGTCCCACCTCCTAATAACATCACATAGGGGATTGGGATTTCAGTATAGGAATGGGGTGGGGTGATACAAACATATAGACCATAGCAACAGTAGAGAGAGCACAGAAACAATCTCATACATATATATAGAAAATTTACACTTGCATAACAATAAATAGAAAATTAGTAACTCCTGTAAATGAAACCTAAATCATAACATACTCAGTTATAGATAGATTGAAAGCTGTATTTTCTTTGGGAAGAAAATATAAAAACTGTCCTTATAACTTCAGAGTAGGGAAGGATTCTGGGGCCAGTCAACCTGGGCCCAATCTCAACTCCATGACTTACTCACTGTGTGAGTTTGGACAAGTTACTCCCTGTTCTTCAATTCCCATAACTGAAAAATAGGGATTATAATAGCACAAGGTGATGGAGAGAATTAATTAAATAATATGCACAAATTATTTCTTAACACTGCCTGATGCTTATGTAGTGCCATGTAGACTTTTATGTGTCTGTTTCATTAGTCATTGTTGTTACCGGGCCAGAGCAGTGGCTCAGCGGTTCTGGCGCTTGCCTGGCATGTGTGAGGATGCGGGTTCGAGCCCCAGCACCTCGTACACAGTGAGGTCTCAGAGCAGCAAAGACCACATGAAAAACTAAATAAAATTGATTCTATCTCTCTCTTACTGTCCCTCTCTCTTAAAAAAAATAAAAAAGTACTCTCTCCATTTGGCAGATATATACCCAACTAAGTTAAGAAATTCTAGTAATTAAGGAAAGAAAGGGATATTCAATATTGGAAGATATCAAAGAAGAAAAATCAGGAAAACCTAATCAAGAAAGGACAAATTGGAAGTTCAAGAACCACTGATATAAAAACCAAATATATGCAAATGAGTGGAGACTCTTTCCTGTAGCCATTTCCTCGGTGCATAATCTCCCCTACCAAGCCCCAAACCGTCCCCATCAAGAAAACCACAGGGTTGGAGCCTTGTCTGTAGCCAGTGCATTACGGGTGACCAAAAAAAAAAAAAAAACAAAAACAAAAACAAAAACAAAACAAAACAAAAAAGAAAGAAAGAAAGAAATCAGATGATCAAGGGACAGAATCTCTTGATGCCACAAAGATAGAATGATGACATTTGAAAGCACATTTTTCTGGTAAGATTCTTTCAAGCTCATAAACAGCAAAACAATCTTGGAGTTCCGATATATTTTGCAGCCAGGCTGTTTGTTCATCTTTTACATGCACTTATTCATTTCTTTAGAAAGTCTTTTAATTTCATAGTGCTTTTACTTCATGTTTTTAAAACAATGAAAAACTGCAACGTACAGAGCTTTTAATCATCTGCCACAATAAACAGTGTAGTGCACAGATATAGCATTTTGTGGGTTTGCCTCAATAAAAATGTGGTTTCCTGTAGTTGTGTTGCTCTTATACCATGCTTTTTCCTAGAAAAATTTATAGCTGTCCTCCTGATTTTATTAGCCAGTTTAACACATTTGCAGCATTTCCTGATTTTTGCAGAGTATTTCAAATACTAGAGAAATGCTTAAAATTAATTCTGTGAATCCTGACCTTAAGTTTAATTTCTGACCAATGAAGTAGCAGCACTGCTGCAACAGTTTTGTCACTTAAAGCCAGTAGGGTCCCATGAGTTTTAACATACATCATTTTGGGCAGGTCATACAAGTGGTAATGGTCTGAAATGGCTAGGGTTTGCTACTTTCTCTCATAATCAGCTTCAGAGGTTTCTAAGAGAAAACCAAATCTCTGATTTGAAGATTGCATGTTAGGAGACATCAAGTTAGAATTAGAAAGAGAATATAAGCAAGCAGTGGGCCGTCCCTGACACCCCCTTGTCTAGTAAGCCCCTTCTTACCAAGACAAGAAACTAAGTTTTGTTCCTGATTGTATCATGTCAACATCTGGCTTATAGAAAAATCAGTCTCGTGTTGCTTCATGGATAACACCTCAACAGGAATGAATTTTATTTTTAACAGTTTGAAACTTTTAGTAGCAATAGGATAAAAGGTTGTGAGCCACGATCCTCAGTAAAAGCGCTGTCCAGTCACCGGGGCAGCAGGGTTTGTCTGATTCTGTAAGAACTGAGTGTCACCAGTAGGTGGCGCAGTTGGACGGAAATCCACAGGCCTCTTGAGGGTGCGTGGAAGTTGCTAACTCAGCAGTGGTTTGAAGTGAGATTTAGGGGATGCTCCAAATCCAGGTACTTTGGCAAATGTTGCAACGTGGGGATTTAACTAGATGAGACACAAGAGTAACTAAGTGTGGGATGTTAGTGAGGGATGGCAGACTACGCTGGGGCAGTGTCCCGTGTTGTTATGACAGGCACTCTCTCTCAAGATGGAGCTCCCATCTTTACTGCGTATCCATGTAGTCCTCTGGACCAACACCCTCTCCATCCAGCTAACTGATGCCCTGGAACACGGCAGGCTTTCCTGAATGCACAGGTTTGGTGAGGATTCAAGAACTAAGCCCAGCAACTTCCCTAATCACTGGCTCTCCACCTAGATACATAAGTCAACCTACCCCATTACAGTGGTTGTTTAGATATCTGGGCTAATCCGTCTCCCAGAGGATTAGCAAACTCTGCACAGTCAAGATTCCTAAGGTTCACAGCTGGCGAAGGAAGGACAAGTTGGCTTTCTCTGTTTGAGCTGGGCCATTGTGTCAGTCAGCTTTCCACAACTGTAACAAATATCCGAGATAATCAAGTGGCAAGGAGAAAAGGTTTCTTTTGCTCATGGATTTGGAGACTTCAGTCCTTGGTTGGTTGGATCCATTACCTTGGGCATGTGGGAAGGCAACACATCATGGCAATGAATGTGTGGGTGAGCAAGGACACTTGCTGTATGGTTGACCACTGGAAAAGAGAAAGAAGGGGCCAGGGTCTCACTATCCTCTCTAAAGACATTAAAGACCTTCCACCAGGCTCATCTCTTAAAGACCCTACCACCTCCCAGTAGCAACAAGCTGGGGACTAAATCTTTAACATGTGGATCTTTGGGGGGCACTTAAGTTCCAAGCTGTAGCAGGCATCCATCCTCTCTTATCCGCGCACATCAGCACTCCTGGTTCGTGGACTTTAGGGCATGCACCTAGACTGGCGCCATGGGTGCTCCTGGTTCTTCAGGATTAGGCTGGGACTACACTGCTATCCTGAGCCTCCAGCTCACAGGTGGCAGATGATGAGACTTCTCAGCCTCCATGATCCTGTGAACCAGTTCCCATAATAAACTTCTTTTTATGTATCTATGCATCCTACCGCTCCTATTTCTCTGAAGAACCTCATTAATGAATTTCCATTCTGACTTTTTCTTTCTTTTAAGAAAGAGAGGGATAGTGAGAGAGAAAGAGAGAATCATTGTTATTTAGTTTTTCATCTGGTTTCGTTGCTCCAACACATTGTTGCACATGAGGTGCTGGGGTTCGAACCCATGTTCTCACGCATGCCAGGCAAGCACTGTTAACAGCTTAGCCACTGCTCCAGCCCCCTGACTTCTATCTTCACAGATTTATTGAGATATAATTTATATGTTGTATAATTCAGTCATTCAAAGTATTAAACTCAATGGCTTTAGTATCCCCACAGAATTGTGTAACCAACACCACCATCAATTTTAGAAACTTTTCATTATCCTCCCTCCAAAAAAAAACATTAACAGTCACTCCCCCTCCCACCCCAACCTGCTGCCCCTGGAAACCACCAATCTGCTTTCTGTCTCTGGATTTGCCTACTCCACATATTTCCTGTAAAAGGAATTGGACCATATGCAGTGCTTCCAGGTAGGATTCTTTCATTCAGTTGGTGTTTTTGAGGTTCATCCATGCTGCAGCATATATCAATACTCCCTACTTTTCCATTGCTGAACATTCATTGTGTGGCTGGATCACATTTGATTTATCCATTCATCAGTTATGGACACAGATTGTCCCCATTTTGGACATATTATGAATAATGTTACTATGAACATTTGTGCACAGGTTTTTGCATGAACATGACTTTTTGTTTCTCTTGGGGATTTATCCCGCAGTGGAATTGGCCTAGTCATAGGATAACACTGTTTAATCTTAAGGAATTGTCAGGATATTTTCCAAAGTGGTCATTCCATTAATTCCATTAATTAATTATCTTAAAAGTTTCTCAGTGTTCAATTAATTCAATTAATTTTCTTATTTTTCAATGGCTTTATTTTCTTGTTCATTAATCCCATATAGACATAATTTAATATGTAGTAACAACCAATATTTGGATTTTTCTCCAAATTTGTAGTCAGTGACTTCAATTATTCTTTATGTCTTCATTGATATCTATTGCCTTCCTTTATGTTTCAAGTATTTATATAAAATTATAATTCTGGGTTTCCTATATATATCCATTATTTTTTCCATCTATGTCCATTGTCAGGACCACACTGTTTACACAACTGTTGTTTTGACTTAATAACTCACATGACCAATATCCCCTTTTCATTATTTATTTTTGGAATATTCTTTATTCTCATTTGAACTTCAGGACACCTTACATCAAAGCCTTTGAGAAGAATCCAGTGGGGATTTCTCAACCATTGCATTAGTTCTATTAATTAATCTGACATAGTTGTCTTTTCTACAATATTCAATACTTCACCTTGAAACATGTTCATCCTGTAAGAGAAATTTCATAAGACTATATCCTTGGTGATTTCCTTGCTCCCTGAATTAAAGGAGAAAGTAATATCAAAATGTTTCTGGGGTTGGGCTAGAGTGATAAAGACAAGCTTAATATGAGCCAACAGAGCATTTCTTTTCTTTCTTTTTTTTTTTTTAAAGAGAGAGGGACAGTGAGAGAGACAGAGAAAGAGAGAAACAACTTTATTTAGTTTTTCACATGGCCTTAGTTGCTCCCACACTCAGTTGTGTACGTGGTGCTGGGGTTTGAACCCGGGTCCTCGTGCTTGCCTGGCAAGCGCCGAGACCACTGAGCCACCTCTCCAGACTGCAACAGAGTATTTCTAAGACTATCAAAGAGAAAAGGGAAGATTTTTTAATTTTTATTTTTCACAATGTTGCTTTGGAGGACAGAAAAATAATCTATGTCTGAAAATTACCAGGAGATAAATTCAGCCATACGTAAGAAACCGTTTTATGTAGTAGAACTCTCCAAAATTTAAAAAAGCTGCCATAGAAGGAGGTAAGCCCTTCATCCCTGGGTGGAATCAGACCAAAGAGGAATTCCCAATGGCAAGAAGGAAGCCCTCCTATTTCTCAGAGTCTGGGTTGAGTTGTTCTTCAAGTGGGAGTGGCCTTTGTGTAACTGAAACAAGGGTCTAGAACTGATGAAGAAGACTGGGCTCAATTACTGCACTTTAGACAGTGTCCAAAGGAAGGAGAAAGAGGAGCTGAACGGAGGGACAGATAATGTGACCAATAAAATAAAACAAGAACAAACCATAGAATTATGGATGAGAATGGAAGGCAGAGGAAAGGTTGCCTGATAGTCAAGTACCACCGAGAGGGAAGGTAGGTCAAGTTTATAAAGAGTCTCTAGATTTGAAACGCAGGTCATGGGTTACACTGGAGAGTGAAGTTCCTGTGAATCTATGTGGCAACAGAAGGATAGCTGAGTGGCACTACGGAGTTAAGCAACAGTGTATTTGTTTCAGGATGAGGAGTTTGTCCACCTCTGAAGTCCGGAGTGCAGACAGGAGAAAGGCAGAGCTAGAAAGTACAGTAGATGTAATATTCTTTATCTCTTCATTGATATCTATTGCCATTGACGTTTATGGATGTAATATTCACGGATCTTACCATTCATCACTGACCTCCCCCATGGTCCAAGACACATAGTAACTTGTAAACTTTGCCAAAATGCACATTGGAAACGCATCAGCTGAGAAACTGCCCTACAGCAGTGAGTCACTTTTTTGGAGAGCAAGGCTAGCCAGCTGCCCAACATCTGTATTGCATCATGCCCTTGTTATTCTCTGCTAATCACTGCGGATGTTGTAATGATCAGGAAGCAACAGCAACTCTGCTGCTTTGTGGATCCAGGTAAACTTATGCATGATTTTGATATGAAAGTGATGTATGATGACAAATTAGTCGGGTGCTCAGAAAACCATCTAGGAACTGACAGTTTCACTTTGATGCTGCAGATATTGTTCTGTCCATTTAATAGAAGTAATTGTATATGAGAGATAATAAAGTGGGAATTTTTTAAAGGTCTTTGGGTATGTTCTTTAAAATTATCAAAATTCTGCTTATTGGAAGAGGTATGGCCATCATTACAGAAGAAAATTGGTTAGGAATTGGAAAGAGCTGGATTTAGTTCACAGGTGGAAGAATTTAATTTGGGACCTGGAATGAATAAAGGATGTGTCTTAGCCTGATTTCCCCCGGAGGATAGGCCATCAGAAAAAAATATATATGCATGTAAATGAAAGTTCCTTATGGAGGACTGTGATCAGGCAAAGCAGGAGTGAAGGACAGTGAAGCTGTGAGAGGCAGCAGAGGATACATTACTGAGTTGTTTGGTCCCATGATCACCAGAGAAACCATGTGACACATGTCTCAGTATTTCTTGTCTAGCGTGAGCATTTATCCACCAGCTTGAATCCCATTGGTAACAAGATCATTAAGTCCCTATCACTTCCCAATTGCACTTGTGACAATTCCAAGTGTCCCAAGGCACTGTGATAGCGGAGATAGCTTTAGTATGGGGGGCAGGAGGTTGCCCCTCTGCCTTGCAGAGCTGGTCACTGCAATGGTGATTGGAATAAAAGACAGGTTGGCTAACAGGATCAGATATGGTGTATAAGAGTCACGTGATCCAAGTCATCTGGTTGAAGAAGTATGTTGGGGTGAGCACAATGCTAAGAACGTCCAGGCAGCTCCACAATTCCTCTCAGATGCAAGACCTTCTTATAGGAGGCTGTGACGGGAGCATTAGATTCAAGTGGAGAGGCATCATCAAGGCCACTGGGCAAGAGCGGACTGAAAAAAGAATGGGGTAGTGTTATTCAGCTTTTTGTTGCTGTGACCCAAATACCTGACAAGAGCAGCTTAGAGGAAGAAAAGTTTATTTGGGGCTCTTGGTTTAATAGTTTCAGTGTATGGTTGACTGACTGAATTGCTCTGGATCTGAGGTGAGGCAGACGTGTTGGTGGAAGGGTGAGGTGGAGGCAGGCTGTTCAGCTCCTGACGGCTGGGAGGCAGGGAGGAGGGAGGAGCAGGCAACAAGATATAGTCCTAAGGGACGTGACCCCGTAGCCTACTACCTCTAGCCACACCTACCTACAGTTGCTACCTAGTATTCTATTAAATTATGGATCTATAAAGTGGATCAACACACTGATGAGATTATAGCTCTCATTATCTAACCGTCTACCTCTGAACGTTGAGCTCTTTGGGGACATTTTTAGATCCAACATAACAGATAGTGTTGGGGGTTTCTTTGAAGCTGAGCAGGAGGAACCTTTAGCTCCTCTCATTTTCTTCATGAGTGCCTTCACGCCGAGTGACGGCTGAGAAAGCAGACTGGTGGGTGTGGGACATAATCCAAGGGGACCTGGCACGGAGCTTAGAGCAAGGGTGATGATGGGATGGATCATCCAAATGGGGGTAAGGGTAACAGGGAAGCACCCAATCAGCCAAGGGTTGAAAGAACACACAAAAAGTCAGAGGGACTGATGTCTAGAGATTTCTGTAAGAAGAGAGCAGAGCAAGAGAAAGGGAGGAGATTAAATCCAGAGCCCTGTGCTGTTGGCAAGGTCTAGAGCAGAATTGGGCCACTACGTGAGAACACGAAGGATTCATCCTCCAATGAGTTGAGAATATGGATGCTGAAGTTGTCCAGGAAGAAGACAGGAAGTAGAGGGAAACTCAGATGACGCTTGGTGGTAAAAGATGGTAGGGAACCAGCATATTAACTACGAATCAAAGTAACTGCTAAAGGCTGAAAACACAGGAAGATTTGCCCTTACCAGAGACTATTTCTGCAAGATACGTTGGAGAGGTGAATGTCCATTTTCACTTTTCCTTAATACGATAGATGTAATTTGAATGTACCGTAAGGAGCCTGTGTTGGCTTTGGCTTTGTAATTAAAAAGAAGAAGAAGAGAGAGAGAAAACAAAATTCAAAATCACCCGAGGACAAAGCTAGAATTCCATCCCATCATGAACAAACACTTGCTCACCACCCGCCGCCTCCACAGGGGAAAAAATTGGCAATCTGAGGTGTGGTTTTATTAGTGTTCCCAACACTCATTTTTGCTAAATCAATTTAAATGATGTGACTTTGTTAACACAAAGAACAAATGGAAGTAAATGCTTTCGCAAGATAGGGAGATATAAAACCTGGGTAAATGTTTAACGTGCCACACACAGAGGCCCAGTCATATTCCAGCAGTAGGCGTTTGTTTGGCCTTCATATTTCCAAGGAGGCACCTGCCTCCTCACAGACTTTGCCTTCTGCCTGGTGGCCCAGTGGGAAAGAGGCCCTGGAAGGCTCGCAGGCCATAAATAGAGAACAGTAAAGTAACACTCATAATAGCTACCATTGAAGGCCTGCTCTGTGCCCAGCTTATGATGAAATTTTATATTATTTATCTTAGTCCCTAAAATAAAGAAGGTGAGATGGTACCCGCAAACTTCCAGAGCTGGTCACTAGATGTCATTCATGGTTCCTGGTTGCCAACAACAGAGTCTAATCGAGCTAACTTAAGCCAGGCAGGAGTTTCTTAAAACAACACGTAGTTCCTTGGGTCATTGGGAAAGT
This sequence comes from Aplodontia rufa, assembly GCA_004027875.1. Classification (NCBI taxonomy): domain Eukaryota; kingdom Metazoa; phylum Chordata; class Mammalia; order Rodentia; family Aplodontiidae; genus Aplodontia; species Aplodontia rufa. The sequence continues at coordinate 19,137 of PVKS010017185.1, read as the reverse complement.
TTTTAAAAGACTCCTGGATGAACTCTGAAAGTCACCCGTAGAATCAGGTCATCACAGGCTGCTGCCTCTTCTACAACCAGGAAGTTGCCAGATTGAAGGAACCACATTCTCCAACAGGAAGCCAGCACCAGGGTCCTCAACTCCAGGCAAGTGTAATATTTGCCATAAGGAAGAAGTTCAATCAGAAAGCTGTCCCTGCCGTGACTAGTCCCAGACCCACACCACTTCTGCTGAGACCCCCTGCTAGCAAAAAAGATGCCCGCGACACTTTTCTCTTTCCCACCTAATTCAGATCTCATACTTAGTCTTATGGTCCCCTCTCCACTCCAGCTGCAGAGACTGGACTAAGTTTAGTCTTGTAGCTTTTCAGAATCTAGAGCAGAGGAAGGCAAGAGAGAAAGGTGTTAAAATGGAGGTTGAGTGCTCCAAACCATTGCATTAGCCACAATTGCTTATAACACCTGGAGCATGATTGGCCCACCTTCCCCTCACCCGACCTCAGACATCCCCAGTCATCAGTGCACATATTAATAATTCTCATTGAGTCCCCACCTCAACCTTTCAACAAAGACCTAGCATCCCCACTTTACAGATAGGGAAACTGAGGCTCAAAGTTTAGATGTGCAAAAAAGTAACAAGATTTAAACCAAGTTGCACGTTTCCTTAGTCCTGTATGGTAGAATTCACATTTGCTTTGCTGAAACTAAATGGCAATGTTAGTAGACTTTCCTCTGTTCTCAATGCCCCATTGTCCTGACAACTCCTTTCAAAAGAGCTGGTGAGGCCTGGGACTCTCCTATGTCCAAATCTTCACTCCAGCACTTTTTCTTTTGTTTGATTTTGTTTTGGTACTGGGGATTGAACTCAGGAGAACTGAGTTACATTCCCAGCCTGCTTATTTATTTTATTTTATTTTTGAGACAGGGTCTTATTAAGTTGCTTTGAACTTGTGATCCTCCTGCCTCAGCCTCTGATCCAGCAATTTTCTTAATTGCTTGAGTTCCTCAATCCCCTGGAAAGCCATGTGTCAGAACCATCTGGGTCTGAAAAGGAGGATTTATCTATCAGCTCTCCTCTCCCATTGGTCAAAGAATCAGTCCGTGATGTATGATTTGTTTCCCCAATATCTGACCTGCTCAAGTCCTAGTCACTTTTTAGTGAAGTTGAATGTTATCTCTCCAAAAGATGCCTCTAGGCTCCCTGGCAAAACGCAGCTCCACCTTCTCTGGGTTGTCCATGTGCTCTATTTGTACCTGCCTTCACACATCTCCCACAATCAAATTATACAGCTGCTTCCATAGTAAAACTGAAGCGGAAGTTTTCGGGTGAAACTCAGTTGACCTCTTCCACAAATTGAGGCTGAAGTTTCCTCTGCTAAGTGCAGCTGATGGGCTCTGCCCAGGGTGCAGGCCTCTGCCGCTGGTAAGTATTGCGGCTCTTAAGGGCAGGCAGTGCCCTCCAGGGTTGCAGCAGACTCCAGCAGCTCACCATCGATTTCTTCTTTTTTCTGGTTTCTTGTCTTGTGGATTGAATGGATGGAAGAATGAGTGAATGGAAGAATGAGTGAATGGAAAAATGAGTTATTGAAGGAACCGAACTCTTCCACCATGAAAGAGGGAACCTGGATAACAAGCTAGCTCTCTCTGCCTGAGTGCACACAGCTAGGGGTTTATATAGCACTTGGGTCATGCTATTTGTCTAAACTTATGCAAATTAGGGTTTGAGAAAAGTACTAGCATTATTGGTCCAAATTTATGCTAATTAGGGTTTGAAAACCCGTTAATGACATTGGTCGAATCTCAAGTTCCAACTTTAATTCAGGTTCTCCTTGCTCTCTTTTTCTCCTTCTTCTCAGGGAAGCAGGAGGCTGACTTGAGTGAATCGTGCATGCTCATTCGGGTAGGGGATTGCAGTCTGCAACTCCACGTGAAGCAGGATCCAGAAGCAGGTGTGTGTATAGTGCACAGGCCCAGCCAACCAATGATGACAGGTGGGAGTTGGCAGGCCTTGATTCACCTGGGCGCTGGCTCAGGGTGCTGCAGGCCCACTGCACCTGCCTGGTGGGCTCCATGCAGAGGTGCTTCTTGTATAGTTTACATTTTCTTACACCAGTACATGTGGGCTTCTTATCTGCTCCACCACTCCATGCCCCAGGGCTCTACCACCCCACTGTTCCACTCCTGCTTCTTGGCAGAGACCAGTAAGCTGGCTGAACAGTGTGGGTGCTAGGGAACCCTATTAAACTTCCTTGAAGAGGAGACTCTGGCATTTATCTCTGTGTCCCTTAAATCTCCTGGCACAGATAAAGAATGAGTGAACAAAGAATGAATGAATACTGAAGGAATGAATGAATTTCCCCAGGGAGGTGCTCTCTTTGGAATATTGGGTAATCTGTATCAAAGTAATGCACATTAATTGATCTAGTCTCCTAGTGTTTTTTTTTTTTTCAGGGCTGAGGACCGAACTCATGCTGGCAAGCGCTCTGCCACTGAGCTAAATCCCCAACCCTTCTCCTAGTGTTTTTAACAAGTGAGACCATTAGTACCATCCATCTGATTTCTCCCATTAGTTTTTTAAAGAGAGAGGGACAGTGAGAGAGAGAGAGAGAGAGAGAGAGAATCAATTTTATTCAATTTTATTTAGTTTTTCATGTGACTTTCATTGCTCCAAGACTTCATTGTGTATGTGGTGCTGGGGTTTGAACTCGCATACTCATGCATTCAGTGCAAGTGCGGTAACCATTGAACCACCACTGAGCCACCACTGAGCCACCACCTGAGCCACTGCTCCAGCCCTGATTCTTCCCATATTTAGTGAGCCCTCATTAGTTGCTAACAACTGGATGTTTGTACCCTGCCTCCCCCCATTCATATGCTGAAACCTAATTTTCAATGTGGGATTTTGGGGGAGGTGATTAGGACTCAAGTGTGGAGCCTTCATGAATAGTAGTAGTGCCCTTAGAAGGGGCTAAAGAATTCTCTCCCTTCCACCCTGTGAAGAGAGGACTAGAAGATGCTGTGTACGAACCCAGGGAATGAGCCTTCCCTGGACACAGAATCTGCCAGCAACTTCATTCCAAATTTCCCAGCCTCCAGAGTGCTGAGAAGGAAATTTGTTGTTTATAAGCACCCAGTTTATATTTTCTTATAGCAGCCCAAATGAACTAAGCCATCAGTTAGTATATAATGTACACAGAATATTTTTTACATATTTATTTGTTTTGTGGCTTCTAACTTTTTTTTAAAAGACAGGGAGAATGAATTTTATTTTTTCGTCTGGTTTTTGTTTTTCTGACATTTAGTTGTGTGCAAGCTGCTGGGGTTTGAACCCAGGTCCTTGTGCATGCCAGGCAAGCACTCTATCGCTCCAGCTCCTAACTTTTTTTTTAATGAATTAAAAAATAGAACAGAGCTACATCTTTGAAGTTGAAATGAGTCCATTTTTTCCTTGGAACAACCACATAGGATGATTTTCACACCAGGGCAGGCACTTAGTCTAACAATTCATCAGGCCAAAAAGAGTTGAAAGAGCCTTGGAGTAAAAGTATCAAGGAGTCTCCATGGTCTCCTTTTAAACCATTCAATTTCCTGCTGAAGTAGAATTTCTTCCATTTGTGTCAATCCTTTGGGGTCCACACAGAGCCGGTCTCCTCAATTTCTTCTGGAAACTTCCTAGTTTACAGTCCCCCAAAGAGTGGCCAGCAGACTGGGAGGCAGGTTCCCTCCTGCTGTGTGGTTAATGAAACTGGTAGGCCAGCCGCTTCCTCCTGGTTGTCATGGAAATGACCAGGCCGCTGGCCCTCTGAAAACGGAACAGAACACATTCCAGCCTGGCTCGCAGATTACACCAGCTGTCAAGCCAGGGTGAAGGATCAGTGGCCAGGCAGAGGTCTGCGGAGCAGAGAGACAAGGCCAGGTCCCCGAACTCCAAGATGTAAGTTATTTCTCTGATCTCCTTTTTTAAGAAGCATGTCTACTTTAACAGATAGCTTTAAGTAGCTCCAAAAATCCTGCTGCATGGCAGTAAAGTTGCAAGACAGTTTGAAGAGACACTGTCACCTCCTTGGGGCTCTTGGATTCCCTGAACATAGATTGCATGGATGGGTGGTGGTCACCATGAAACTCTTTCTTAGGCTCCCAAGAATACGAATCTCTTTTTTACTGAGATTCTGCCTTTAAAAGGAAATGTTTTCAGTGTATTGAGGGAAGAATGAAATGGTCTTCTCATTTAGTCCCTAAATAGATAAACTCACGGCAAATATAATTTTTATCTCCACGGAATCTGAGCTTCCTGTTTCTATTTTAAAACGTTTGGCCATACCTCTTCTGTTACTCTTTGATACTAAATAGCAACTAAATCAAAGATATAGCTATATCTCTTTTTCTTATTGTGACTGCAAACAAAAAGAACTAGGAACTCTCAAAGCATTGGCTTTTGTAGTCTCCTTGCTGACTTAATAGTAATATTTACTGTCTGCTTATACGCCAGCATTCAGTTTACTCATCAGAAGAAGCCGAAAGAGAAGAAGAAGCAGTAAGCTTAGATGGGCACTAGCATTTGGATTGGATAGTTAGTGTTCTAAAAAAATTGCTTCTTTTATTCAGAAGTGGAGAAAAGATGACAAATAATGACTAATAAAGGAGGAGGGGAGAATGCTTTAGTTCAAATCTGGTAGTCCATACACAGTCCTGCATAGATTTTATTGTTTAGTAAGCTTCTTTTGGACAGTTTTTAACTAAAAGTATGTTGGTATACTTGAGGAGAAAGAGAATGTTTCCAAAGCTTTGTGCATAATATTTGTGAAAAACCTGTCCTTGAAAAATACCAAATCAGGGGCTGGAACAGTAGTTCGGTGGTGGCTCGGTGGTTACGGCGCTTGCCTGGCATATACAAGTACACGGGTTCAAACCCCAGCACACACGTACACAACTAAGTGTCAGAGGAATGAAAGCCATGTGAAAAACTCAATAAAAATTGATTCTCTCTCTCTCTCTCACTGTCCTTCTCTCTTAAAAAAATACCAAAATAATAGACCTTGTTTGTTTGAAAATTTGATTGAAAGCTTTCTTAATGAAAAGAACAATCCTTGAAGGTTTATTGCTTTTTAGTTTAAGACTGAAAAATACCAAATATTTGGAAGAAAAAATATTTTTCATTAAATTTTCTATTACAAAAATTGGACAGTTTCTGAACATAAGTTTCAATAAAGTATTTATGAAGTGAGCACATTTCAACAGCTAACTTGGATTTCCCAACTTGTTTTTACCAGACCAGTTTTTCATTGCTTAAAACTGGTACACAATCAGCTTTTAAAATCCAGTGCCCAGTGGCTCACGTCCCTGTTTGAAGGAGCCAATAAACTAGTGGACCCCAATGTGGAGAGCAGTTGGGCCATGCGGTTCTGTGCACGTGGGACCAAGGGCAGATGGAAAAGCTGTGGCCCCAGTGATCCTTTCAGCTGAGCATGTACCAAGTCATCCCAGGGGACGGCCTGAAGGGTGTGCACTCACTGGTGAATCTGTTCTCCCCTGTGTCCAACTGAAGGGTACCTCTGCTGTACACTTCAGGACCTCCCAGTGGCTCACTCCTTGGGTATATTCTTTGTCCCCCATTCCATACCTGCATTAGCAGATTACAGTGCTTGGCTCATTGTCCTCTGCACTGATGATGACCTTCAACATTTTTTCAGTTTTCCTTTTTTAATGTTTTCATTAGTGCATTACAGTTATACACAGCGATGGGGTTCATTTTGACGTAATCAGACATGCAAGGGATAGAATTTGCTCCATTTCAGTCCCCAGTACCTCCTCTTTCCCTCCTCTCCTCCCTGCCTCTGTTCCCTTGCTCTATTCTACTAGTCTTCCTTCTATTAATTTATTGTTCTTTAATTGGTGCTTTATAGGTATACACAATGGTGGAATTCACTGTGGTATGTTCATATATGTACATAGCATAAATTGGTCAATTTCACTCCGCAGTTCCTCTCTTTCCCAGTCTGTCCTTCTTTCCCCTCAATCCTCTTCATGCCATTGAGCTCCCTTCTATTTTTACGAGATCCTCCCCATTTTTTCGACTTCTTTTGCTCTGGCTTCTGCATATGAGAGAAACATTTTAACCTTTACTTTCTTTAAACTTATTTTCAAGCCTACTTTATAAATGTTTCTTTTTCAACAGTGCTTTTGAATTGTTTATGTATTACAGAACCCACTTAATTCCTTTTGTTTCCTACATTTAGTGTGAGATTTCTATAGACTGCCACCATGAAAAAAAAAATCTAACACAAACAGGTTCTGGCCTCTATATGATATCAGCTTTGTTTATAAAAGTTTGTTTTCAATCTTATTTATGGGAGACTGAAGAAGAGGATTCAAATGCATATCATATTGTCACATTCGCATTTAAGATTCTCTGACAACTCAACTCCCTAATAAAAATTTTTTAAAAAGAAAAAAAAAAAAAAGAGGTCTCAGTCAAGTAAGAACTGTAAGCTATGTCCCCAGACTGATGAAGTTTCATGAAAGAGGTGAGATTTGAAGATAGTTGGGGAGATGGAGGTGGTTTCTTGGAGAAGATGGAGAAGAAACAAATCATCCCCAGGCCTAGGGGGCAGTGTAAGCAGCAAGAAGGAGGAATCAACTCTAGATTGGAGAATGAGAGAACACAGTGGGAGCCCAGGGACCCCCCACACACACACACATTGTTCCTCCATGCCCCTCCTTTCCCCGTTTCCAGTAAAAGGATTACTTCCCATTTGCATTTCTGAAATGCCTGGCCTCCACTGTCATTAGGAAACCAGAATCTTCTCTGTGGCCAGAGATTTGAAGAATTTACATGGATTGCACCAGCACCATTTGATGGCCCCTCTATTTAACCCAAATTGTGATGCCCGGAGTCCCTTCTGGAACTCTGCCATTGTCACAGAATTAATCTCATTGATTAAGAGCCATCAATGTTACCAGGAAGCACTCTTTTTAATAAGCACCTTATTTTAGAATAGTTTCAGGTTTGCAGAAAAATGGTGAAGATGATAGAGTTCCCATACAGAGTAAGCATCTTACATTAGCAAGGCAAGATTGTCACAATTCATGAACAGATGTTGAGGTGCTATGTTGGAAGCTAAAGTCCAAAGGCTGTTCAGATTTCCTCGGATCTCACCTAATGCCCATTTGTGTCCCAGGAGCCCACATTGCTTTTACCTGTCATTCCCAGGGAGATTTCAATTTTTAAAAATTTATTTATTTATTTATTTATCTTTTAAGACAGAGGGACAGTGAGAGAGAGTAGAGAGAGAAAGAGAGAATCAATTTTTATTTAGTTTTTCATGTAGCTTTCATTGCTCCAACACTTGGTTCTGTACGTGGTGCTGGGGTTCAAACCCACATCCTTGTGCATGCCTGGTAAGCGCAGTAACTGCTGAGCCACCGCTCCAGTCCCACCCGCTGCTGGGAGCTTTTTAAAACTTAAATATCTTTCAAGAAAGCAACAAGATTTAAGTGTGCTTTGGTTCCATATTTGTACTTAAACCATCCAAGGAAAACTTCATTCTTACTTATATAAAATTGGTGAGAAATTTAACCTGAACACAGATGAAAGGGAAAACCTCCAGACTGACTTCAGGAGGTACTAGTTCGAGGTACCTTATGGGAATGTAATAACATACAACTGTAAAGGGAAAGTTGGAACCCCTTTATTGTTCTAGAGACACATAATTAAAATGCTAAGGGCTTGCCAGCCTTGCCTTGTTTCTTAGCTCCTAGCAAAGGGATTAGGGAACTCATTTCCTTGGCAACCTCCAAGGAAATGTGGGCCCACAGTGATTTAACTCTCCCTGGGTTCGTTCTAGCAGACTGGACTCTTAAATGCCAGGTTGTGGGGCAGTTTTGCAGCAAGGACTACTATAATCCCTCAAGCAAGAATAGTGAAGGCAAGGGCTGGGTTGTGCTTACAAATGTCTGAGACCCATTTGGACAGCATACTTTATCGGTGGGTCCCACATTTATGGATTCAATCAACCTCTGATCAAAAATATTCAAAAGATACACTGCATCTGTTCTGAACATGTAAATACTCTTTTTTCTTGTCTTTTCATTATTCCTAAACAATACAGTGTAACATCTGCTTACATAGCATTTATATTTTAGTAAACATAATAAATAATCTAGCGATGATTTAAAGTATACAGGGGGATGTGTATCGGTAACGTGCAAATACTATAGCATTTCACATACGCGGCTTGCCTTGGGCATTTGCAGATTTTGGAATCCTCAGGCTGCAGAGGTGGGGGTGTTCTGTAAGCAACCCCCTGTGGATATTGAGGGATAACTCTGCTTATGTTTCCCTGAGTTCCAAAGAAGGTGTATAACATGGGGCAGCACAGTGATCAGGCCCTGACTTTGGGGTCATGGTCCGCACTTGACGCAAGTATATTTCACTCTGAGTCCCCAACAGATTCACAGGAAAGTTCCAAGGCAACCTCACTCCTAGACTAGCTTATTGGTAATATCACAGGTGGTTGCCAGATACCATTCATGCTTAACCCAGGTGATAAATTTTTTGCTGAACAACAAGATACATTTTGCTTGGTAATTTTTTGTTTTTGAACTGGGACTTCCCTATGTTGCCGAGGCTGGTGTCAAACATCTGGGCTTGAGTGATTCTCCTGCCTCAGCCTTCAATAGCTGGGACTGCAGGTGTTAAGTCACCATGCTTGTCCTGCTTGCTGATTTAATAACAAGATACACCCCACTCAGGGTTGGTTCAACAAACGCAAAACAATTAACATAATTCACCACTTAAACAGAATCAAGGATAAAAACCATATGATCATCTCAATGGATGCAGAAAAGGCCTTTGACAAAATTCAGCACCCTTTTATGCTCAAAACTCTAGAGAAGATTGGGATCAAAGGAACTTTTCTGAACTATGTAAAAGCTATATATGTTAAATCCTTGGCTAGTATAATACTAAATGGAGAAAAGCTGAAAGCATTTCCACTAAACTTGGGAACAAGACTAGGCTGTCTGCTCGCACAACTTTTATTCAATATCATACTTGAGACCCTAGCAAGAGCAATAAGGCAAGAGAAAAAAATCAAAAGGATATTAATAGGAAGGGAGGATGTCAAACTCTCCCTTTTTGCCGATGATCTGATCCTGTATCTGGAAGATCCAAAAAACTCCACCAGTAAACTGCTTGAAGTTATAAACAGATTTAGCAAAGTGGCAGGATACAAGATTAACACCCACAAATAAATAGCTTTCCTATAGACTAACAATAAAAGGGCAGAGGAAGAAATTAGGAAATCAGTCCCATTCACAACATCCTCAAAAAGAATAAAATACTTGGGAATTAACCTAACAAGAGAAGTCTAAGATCTCTACAACAAAAATTGTCGGACATTGAAGAATGAAATCCAAGATGACCTAAGAAGATGGAAAGATGTTCCATGCTCTTGGTTAGGCAGAATCAGTATAATAAAAATGGCCATTCTGCCAAAAGCACTATATAGATTCAATGCAATCCTCATTAAGCTACCAATGTCATTCTTTACAGATATAGAAAAGGCAATTCTCAGATTCATTTGGAACAATAAGAAACCCAGAATAGCCAAAACATTACTAAGCAAGAAAGAAGAAACAGGTGGTTTTGCTATGCCAGATCTAAAACTATACTATAGAACTATTGTAATAAAGAGAGCATGGTACTGGTATCAAGATAGGAAGGAAAACCAATGGAATAGAATAGAAGACCCTGAAACCAATCCACAAATCTTTAAGCATCTGATTTTTGACAAAAGGGGACAAAATATTAAATGGAGGAGAGACAGCCTATTCAACAAATGGTGCTGGACAAACTGGTCGGCCACTTGCAGAAAGTTGAAATTAGACCCTTATCTTTACCCTTGCACAAAAATCAAATCAAAATGGATCAAGGAGCTTGGAATTAAACCAGCTACCGTGCAACTGATGGAAGACAAATTAGGTCCAACACTTCAGCAGTTGGGAGTAGGCAAAGACTTTCTCAATATGTCTCCTAAAGTGAAGGAAGTAAAGTCAAAAATCAGTGAATGGGATGCCATAAAGCTGAAAAGCTTTTGCACTGCCAAGGAAATAACCAAAAGAGTCAAGAGATTTCCTACAGAATTGGAGAGAATCATGGACTGTGATTCTTCTGACAGGAGTCTCATATGCAGAATCTACAAAATCCTCAAAAATATCAACTACAAAAACACAAACAACCCAATCAATAAATGGGCCAAAGAACTAAATAGAAACTTCTCAACAGAGGACATTGATCAGGCCAATGAATACATGAGAAAGTGCTCCAAATCACTAGTAATCAGAGAAATGCAAATGAAAACTACATTAACATATCACCTCATGCCAGTCAGATTGGCAAAAATGAAGAAAATAAACAATAATAGATGCTGGAGGGGTTGTGGAGAGATAGGCACACTAGCATACTGTTGGTGGAGCTGCAGACTGGTACAGCCCCTCTGGAAAGCAGTGTGGAGAATCCTCCAAAAACCAGGGATGAACCCACCATATGATCCTGCTACTCTTCTCCTGGGTGTTTTTCCAGGGGATTTAGAATCAGCACACTACAGTGACACAGCGAACTCGATGTTCATAGCAGCTCAATTTACAATAGCTAAATCATGGAAACAACCCAAATACCCCTCACTGGATGAATGGATCCAAAAACTGTGGTACATATATATCATGGAGTTCTACTCAGCAATTAGAAACAATGATATTGCAGCCTTTGAAAGTAAATGGATGGCTATGGAAGAAATTATGCTGAGTGAAATAAGCAAAACCCAGAGAACCAAGGGTCAAATGTCTTCACTCATCTGTGAAGGCTGGAGCTAGACCCTGGCCATTGAGAAAGGAGGTCAATTCTCATATTTTAAATCTGGATAAGGTGTAATGACATACAACCTAAGGCATTTATAGAGATGTATTGGGAAGGGGGGAGGGATAAGGGTGGGTAAATGGGGGGCTCTTGGGGATAAATCTAATTTTCAGAATTTATATATGCATATTATTATTTCGTTAGAAGCTTGTTTGTTCAACAAATAAATTTCTTTTCTTTTCTTTTTTTTTAAAGAGAGAGGGACAGTGAGAGAGACAGAGAAAGAGAGAAACAACTTTATTTAGTTTTTCACATGGCCTTAGTTGCTCCAACACTTAGTTTTGTATGTGGTGCTGGCGTTTGAACCAGGGTCCTCGTGCCTGCCAGGCAAGCGCTGAAACTACTGAGCTACCACTCCAGCCCCCCAAATAAATTTCTTAATAAAAAATAAAAAAAGATACACCCCACAAATCTCAAAAGCAAACGAGGGAGTAAAGTTTCAAAAACATGCATCTTTGGGGCTGGAGTGGTGGCTCGGTGGTTATGGCGCTTGCCTGGCATGTGCAAGTACGCGAATTCAAACCACGACACCACATACACAACAAAGTCTCTGAGCAACGAAGGCCACATGAAAAGCTAAATAAAATTGATTCTCTCTCTCTCTGCCTCTCTCTTTAAAACAAAAAAAAAAAACAAAAAAAAAAACCCATGCATGTTTGACTTAGCTATGTGGTAGGATTCATTTGGATGAATATTCAAACAGGGCCTCTAGGTGTCAGGTGCTGTACTAAGGACTAGAGAAACGCTGTCCACGAGAAAAGCAGGGATTTACTGCATCAGAAACCCGCCTTCCACAGCACTGCAACAGCCGGGGGTCCAGCATCCTAAGAGCACATTGGTGGGTGAAACCCACATGCAGTTGAGTTTGATGTTTGCTCTCAGCCAGTTCTTCCTCATCTCAGTCTAGAAGCTCCTGAGAGTGTCAGTCTATTTTCTGATTAAGTCTCTTTGCTGTCAAAATATGATCCAGCTGATACCTGAGGGGTCCTGGCTTCACCAGTCTGTGGGCACGGGGAAGGTAAAGTTAACAATAATAGCTGCTAAAGGCTGGCTCGTGCTCCCACCCACCTGATCCAGGTCCTCACTGTCTGAACCGTGGAGTTCCCACCAGCTATTTCTCAGAGGTCCCAGGAGTGCCATGCCCGTGTTACCTTTTATGTGCTTTGTTGGATGTTGACTGTCCCTTGCTTCTGCTGTGGGACTCTCTGCTTATTAGATGATCAGAAACGGTGTCCAGGGGTGTCCCCAGTCTGTTCCCTTGCAGGGGCCAATTGGTAATACCTGCCCCTCTTTCCTCACTGTGCCATATGTCTGAGGTGCTTGATTCAGAATTGGAGAGAATGCCTCTGTCCACCGCTCAGCGTCCTGCTTTTACACCTCTGGTAGGGCCACTTGTGCCCCCACATTCCAGAGTCCCTGAAAGTACTTCATGCTGTCTTTGTCGAGAGCTTCACTAGACTCAGACCAAGGCATAAGTTGGGCTGGGAACGCTCATCCCTGCTCAAGCCCTCGTGCGCCAGCCACTCTTCCTTCTTCCTCAACAGGTTCGCTCATGCAAATAACCACCTGGAGATGGTCCTTCTGAACTCCTAGGAGGGATCCAGGTGCAGCAGATCAGGGTTGGTGACTACTGGTACTTCCCAACAGTAAAGGAGCTCCGGACATACCCCACAAACTTAAGATCCAGTCTACTGAGAGCAATAAGCCATATGACACAACTGGCAAACAGCATGGCCAGGAATAAAAAGGCTATTTTGGTTTGGTCCAAAGAGGTGGTTTGATTTGATGTAGTTTCCTCATAATCTCCTTGTTTGATTCCTACTGCTATTGTTTCAAATTCCTAAAAACTTAGTTATTGAAAACAACATGGATTTTATTCTTCTACATTTCTGGAAGTCAGAAGTCCCAAATAAGACTGATTGGGCTAAAGTCAGGGTGTCAAATAGGGCTCGTTCCTTTTGGAGACTCCAAGGGACAGGCCATTCTTTGCCTCATCTAGCGTCTAGAAGCTGCCAGTTCTCCTGGGCTTGGGGACACACCACTGCATCTCTGTCATTGCTGTCATCTCTGTCATCTTTTCTGTCTCCACCTTCTCAGGACCCTGTGATTACACAGGGTCTCTCCCATCAATCCAAGATCATCTCCTTTCTAGAGCCTTAATTGAATTAGATCTACAGAGTCCCTTTTGCCACATAAAATCACCTATTCACTGGTTCCAAGGATTGGGATGTGGACATCTCAAGGGGCCATTGTTCAATCTACCAATTATTGTATTAGGAAGAGGACACCAGAAGTGACATGTTTTTATCATCTCCCATACTTTGCTGTTCCTTTAAACATTTTATACACATTCACATTAATTGAAATGGGTACTGGACCATTAATTTCTATCAGTTAATTCCCAGGCTAGATCACTAGTAATTTCAGAACCTCCCATTCTTCACAATTTGCAGAAGGGTAGTTGTAAATCTGATGTAACTTGTAATGGGAAAAATAAGCCCAAAAGACCTTTTTCTTTTATGCTGAAATTGTTCTGTAGTCAAAAAGTTTTGTACAACTGATGGAGTCAATGAAAGTTACTTCAGATTTCTTTGAGGTGACCTTTAGGGACACCTTGATGGAGCATACTAATACAGCCCTATTATCAATATAATTCACTCATTATGCATTATTAGGCATAATGCTGTAGTATTTTGGGCACTGTAGCATGCTTATGAGTGGTAGCAGTAATAATGGTAGTAGAAATGGTACTTATAGGGCTGGAGTGGTTGCTCAGTGGTTATGGCGCTTGCCCAGCATACGCGAGTACGCAAGTTCAAACCCCAGCACCATGTACACAAAAAAGTCTCAGAGCAACAAAAGTCACATGAAAAACTAAATAAAATATCATTAAAAAAATAGAAAGGAATGGTACTAATAACACCAGTGGAATATTTATTGCCCCATGAATCTTGCTTTGCTCTTATAATCATCACATGCCAGATGGAGAGAAATGAGTCTCAGAAAAGCTCTCAAACTGACCCAACCACATATCACTAGTCAGACATAAACAGTCACAAAAACCTTTAAAATTATGTCTTCTTAAGATCCAAATTGCATGCTCGAAGCTGATTTTGTCTAAATTCCAACTTATGGAGACATGAATTTTTTGCTAACCTTTTTTTTAAGTGAGCGAATATATCAGATGATAGCAAATAGTTTAGGTTCTACTGTATAAATCAAACAAGATGCCAATCACATCAAAATCACCATGAACTCAGTTCCTGCCCTTATGATGAACTTTGTAAACCGCAGTGAAAGGGAAATAAATGATCCTCCCCCACAGAGTGGTGACTTCAGTGTCAGATACTTGTAAGGGCATGTGAAAATTCAGTGGCTCATACTGAGGATAGGCGGTGTGTGCTATTGTGGAATGTGAAGAAGAAAGAAAAGACAACACTTATCAAATTAAGAAAACATTGAGGAGAGACCCAAATTAACTTAACTTTCAACTCCATAAGCTTTGAAATATTAAACAAGGATATAACTCCCCCCTTTTAAATATCATCTTACGCAGTGTTTATCTCCAACCTGCCTCCTGCAGTGTGTTTGTGGAACAAAGCCAAAGAAAAGAAAAATGCTACAAGAACCTTTTCTCAAGAGCTTTTCAAGGTCCTACACCTAAAGCCTCTCGTGGTGCCTCTGTGACCATCTCATTCACACAACCCAGGAGAGCCAACCTTCTTCCTTGGAAGGGTGATTGCCCAACCATAGACAGATTGATGGGCCTGAGACAGGTGACCACTCACTTCTGGGGCCTAACGGGGAGTATCTGCCCCATGTCCCTCCCAAGTGTCCCATCTGGTTCCTGCTATCCCCCTAACAAGGGACGAGGTAGACACAGGGCTGAAAGTGCAAATACCTTCGCAAGGATTCCTATAAGGCTTAAGCAACTGACACTAGACTCTGAGAACAGGTTTTGAGCACTGGGCACCTGGAAAGAATGGATGAGAGGATGATCAAAGAATTAAAAGGAAGGCTCCCTGGGGATGGGAGAAATATTTGACTTACTCCGTAGCTTGCCCACAGCTAGTCCTCACTAGCAACCAGGCTTGCTGCCGGTCTAACCAAACCTCTCAGACCTCATGTCTCTGAGAGAGAGCTGTGCCTTTCTGATGGCTGTGAGAGAGCAGAGCGCAGGTCTCTGGGAATGAAGCTCCCAGGCAAGCTGCACTGGATGCTAAGAATGAGACACGCGGCTCCCAGGTTTGCTCACTTGGACTCTCCTGCTTTCTACACCACCGGTTTCCTGGAGGGATTCAGGAAGGTGTCTCAAATGCATGCCCACAGAGGAAAGGAGCCTACTCCTACCCACTTCCTCCTTAAACCTGCTCTCTTGGCCTCTCCACCCATTCAGTGATTCCTGATACTGAATCAGATTTATGCAGAGATCCTGGATTCAGGAGTCTGCAAAGGGAGAGACACAAACCTTCAGAGATAATGCTGAAGAAAAGCGTTCCCTTGTCAGGGATATGTTCAGTATCTGGCAGGCAGAGATCTGATCAGTTCTCCCTGCTGGCTGCAAACCTTCGCTGCTTCATTCCTGCCTCTGCAGGTGCCTCTACAGAAGGTGCACAAGCCAAGCCAGTAGGTAGGAAATACTCAAACTTGCATTTTTATTGTTTTTTCCTCTCAGTTGTAAAAAATTTTACTATTCATGAAATGTTTGTAATGTGGACAATATGTAAGCATGCCAATATATGCATTGCCTTTGTGAATTTAAAAACGATATCTATAGAGCAGGGTTTTGATTTTTTGTTGATGGAGTGAAGATCAGAAGGGTTTGGAGACCAAATTGCTGCTGGCATAAGGTCTGAACCCCTCAGCGTGGCCAGCAAGGACCTATCTAGCCCTCTGCTCAGCCTCTGGGGCCCCAAGACATTTGATATGTGCTCTGAACTCACTGAGTACTTCAGTCATTCTGAGATTTTGCTCAAGTGAACCCTAAAGCTGTGCTGCCTCACCTGTCCTAATCCAGCCCCTTCTCTGCTTGGCTGAAACTGTACCCCCTTTGGCAGTCGTTCCCGTTCCTTTCAGTCCAACACTTCTGCTACATCTTTAAAAAAAAAAAAAAACACTATGAAGGCACCATCTTCTAATTCATTGACCAGTTTTCTGGTCCCAGAGTACATTCTAAGTTTCTTGGGCAAACTTCAAATTCCTTGGGTGAGACCCGAAGTCTTCTATTTTGATTTTTCCATGACTTAGGACATTGCCTGGCATTCAATAAATGTTTCCTAAATGTTGATTTAGAGAATATCATTTTCTTTGGTGAAAGAGGATGTAAAAAGCAAAAGTTAACAAACCTACATTAGCACTTAGTGTCAACGTAGTGGGATGACAGACTTGGACTTGGAAACATCTGTGCTTAGCATAGGAAGGCCTCTCTTGTTCTTTCATCACAGTCTGGAGTCCTTGAAGGAGGCTCTGCTCCATGTAATCTCTCAGAGACTTGACATCTTCTGCGGCCCTCAGGTCCTCCACAAAATCTTCCACCATGTTCCATTGGTCAGAATTCAGTTCCATGGCATCACTTCAATACCAAAGACTTAGACGTGAAGCCCATTGGCATGCCAAGGCAGTAAAGAGAACGTGGATAGTTGCGGGCTTTAGAAGTCTCTGATAGACCCTAGTTGTAAGACACAATTAGTGGCTCTATGCGACCATGATAAAAACTCACAGTCGATGCTCCTAAGTTTTCCAAGCAAGATCCTGAAAACTATATAATCAATACATGTTTGAGCCTTTAAATCACTGAGCATATTTAAAAAACAGTTTTTTGTATTCAGAATCAGTTTATTTTTTTAAACAATGTAGACTCAAGTATTTTTTTTAATAAAGAAAGAGGGACAGTGAGAGAGACAAAGAAAGAGAGAAACAACTTTATTTAGTTTTTCACATGGCCTTAGTTGCTCCAACACTTAGTTGTGTACGTGGTGCTGGGGTTTGAACCCAGGTCCTCGTGCTTGCCAGGCAAGCGCCGAAACCGCCGAGCCACCGCTCCAGCCCAAGAATCAGTTTAAATGCCATTTTTGTATTGCAACCACAGAAATCTCAATAGCAGTTAATACTCGAAATTAGCTTCAGGAAAGCAAAGACTTCTGAATTAAGCAGATACAGACATCAATTACTTCAAAACAAATTCCACATAGCTTCCTTCTCAATCCAGGATTACACCCAACATTTAGATCATGTTTGTATTTGGCTCCAGAAGGAATGTCTGAAACTGCACACATTCTGTTTATTAGAAGATTGTTACTAGTAAGGAGATACAATGTCGGTGGGAGGATAACATTTGGACTGTTTGCCCTAAACAGACTTGAAATGTCATAAATAATGATGTTTGAATTCTATACACTTAGCACAGAAAAACAAAAATATGTGATTGTGGAAAAATCTAGCAACATTCTCCAAATCCTTGCAGCAATTAAAATTCATATATGGGGGCTAGAGTGGTGGCTCAGTGGTTACAGCGCTTGCCTGCCACGCTAGAAAACATGGGTTAACCCCAGCACCACGTACACAACCAAGTGTCCGAGCAACCAAGGCTACAAGAAAAACTAAATAAAAATTGATTCTATCTTTCTCTCTCTCATTGTCCCTCTCTCTTTCTTTCTTTAAAAAAAAAAAAAAAGAGGGCTGGAGCAGTGGCTCGGTGGTTATGGCACTTGCCCCACATGTGCAAGTACATGGGTTCAAACCCCAGCACCCACATACACAACTAAGTGTCAGAGCAACGAGAGCCATGTGAAAAACTAAATAAAAAATTGATTCTCTCTCTCTTTCTCTCTCTCTCATTGTCCTTCTCTTTTTTTAAAAAAAATCACATATGAATTAAAATTTTAATTCAGAAATGAGTTTAAGTTTAAATCAGAAGTGATATTTTCCTTTTATAGGAGGAAAAGCAATTAGGGAAACAATCTAAATGAAGAAACTGGGAAAATACAAGGACCAGAAATTGCTGAAGTGCTCCAGCAACAAGCAGACAGTCAAATACAAAACTGAGCAGTGACACTGGGAATAAGGGCAGAAGAAATCCAGGGTCTGTATACTAAGACACACATGTTGAAGCCAGGACTTGGGAAGCTCACAAGGAGTTCTCTCACAAATGCAGCCTACAAATAACCTCAAAGATTCTGAGGAAGCAAAAATGAGGGCTCTCCCAGAAAGGGAGATGATTTGGAATCCTGAACATACCCCACAAAGTGAGTGTATTTGTCTGTTTCTGGCTACTATAGCAAAATATATGAGGCTGGATACTTTATAAAGAAAAGAGATTTATTTAGCTCACAGTTAGGGAGGCTGTAATCCAAACAGCGTAACAGCAGCTTTGGAGAAGTCCTTGTGACAAACGGCATCGTGGTGGGAACATGTGAGAAAGAGAGATCACAGGTTGAGACAGAAAACCAGAGCTCAGTCACTTGTATAACAACCCTCTCAAAAGAACTAACCAGGGCCAACACTCCAGCATATGGGAGTAGGCAGTAACTTTCCCAGCTAGACTCCCAAAGTGAAAGAATTAAAGTCAAGAATCAGTGAGTGGGATGCCATTAAGCTAAAAGCTTTTGCTCAGACAAGGATTGGTCAAATCTGTTGAGAGAGAACCTACAGAATGGGAGATAATAATGGCCTCTAATTCCTCCAACAGGCATCTAATATCCAAAATTTACAAAGAACTGAAAAAAATTAATGTAAAAAACACAAACAGGGGCTGGAGCGGTGGCTCAGCGGTTACTGCACTTGGCTGGCAGGCGCAAGTATGAGAGTTCAAACCCCAGCACCACGTACACAACGAAGTTTCAGAGCAATGAAATCCACATGAAAAACTAAATAAAACTGATTCTCTCTCTCTCTCACTCACCCTCACTGTCCCTCTCTCTTTAAAAACAAAACAGCAACAACAATAAAGTCCAATCAATAAATGGACCACAGAGCTAAAGAGAAACTTCTCAACAGAGGAAATCAAGCAAGCCAATAAATACATGAAAAAGTGTTCTAAAGCGCTAGTAATCAGAGAAAGGCAAATCAAAGCTATATTAAGATTTCACCTCACTACAGTCAGATTGGCAAAGATGAAGAATATAAACAATAACAGAAGTTGGATGGAGATGGGAACACTAGCACACGGTTGGTGGAACTGCAGACTGGTACAGCCACTCTGGAAAGCAGTGTGGAGACTCATCA
>PVKS010017184.1:0-42492 GCA_004027875.1 Aplodontia rufa | reverse complement strand
TCTGATTGTTCAACAAGTAAATTTCTGAAAAAAAAAAAAAGAAAAAAAGCAGGGCCTTGGATGTTTTGGTTCTTTTTTTTCCTCCCATTTGCAAATTCATGTTGTGGTTTTGGTTGGATGGTAGAGAGCACATGTCATCTGCAGGTGGCACTGCCAGTGGTGGGTAAGCCTCTCTACTAGAAGGTGACCAAGTTTAGATTCTGAGACCGGAAGTTGAGGGTGAATAGGTCATGGTGGCCTTTTTTTTTTTTTATTTAACTTTTCCTTTTTTGCTGTCTAGTCATCCTTGTCAGTCTTCTGCTTCTTGATATCAACATTGTCACCCTCATCTTAGTTCCAAAGATATAAGAAGTGACATGATGTTAGTTCTTAAGTTTTACATTTATAGCCTCAGAAAGGTCACTTTTAAAGACCCATTGTAATATGTGTCAATAATGTCTTATGAACCAGACCCTTTCAGGGGTAATGTTTTTGCCATAGTGTGCTTCCCTCTCCCATTTTTCTCCTGTTCTTCCTTTACTAAATCATAATCCATGTATTTTTAGTTTCCAGGGGACTTTTATATCTAGTACACTATTGGTAATCTTTAGAGCAGTTTCTTTATTCTCACCATGCCCTTTTCTTCTTTGCTCTAACTATTGAATATTGGTCCAATGTTCCTGAAACTCCAAATTCAGAGTTCTTCTCTTCACTTGCCACTGTACACACAGAGGTTGTTAACAGCTTGTCAATGCTTGGTCTACATCAAAGAGCACCTTCCTAGAAATCCAGGGCTCAATTCTTCAAGGATTCCTTCTTCCTCTTACCCTCTCTCCTGATTAAATATCATTAGACTGCACATTAGACTCTATTCCACAGCCAATGGTTTCCTGTATTTTCCACACCCAAGTGTGGGTCCCATGCTAATTTTAACTCACTCCCACACCAGTCCAGCCAAATGTATTTGGTGTTTCCCCAAGTGTGGTAGTAGATATGGCATAAGTGGTGCATATTGAACTATTTAGCTTAATATATCCTTTAGTGTATGTTTCAATATGACTAGCTTATCACACCCATGCTTTATAATAGATTATGTTTCCATTTTTTTTTTAAAGAGAGGGATGGACAGTAAGAGAGAGAAAGAGAAAATCAATTTTATTTAGTTTTTCATGTGGCTTTCATTGCTCTGAGACTTCATTGTGTACATGGTGCTGGGGTTCAAAACTATGTCCTTGCACATTTCAGGCAAGTGCTGCAACTGCTGAGCCACCACTCCAGCCTCTACCTATGTTTCAATTTTAAAGTCAAATTTAAATAAAAAGAACATATAAACTGTATGATTCCCCCCCTTTTTTTAGAGCGAGAGAGAGAAAGAGAGAGAGAAAGAATCAATTTTACTTATTTTTTCATCTGGCCTTTGTTTGTCCAGCACTTAGTTGTGTATCTGGCACTGGCGTTTGAACCTGGGTCCTTGTATATGTCAGGCAACTGCTCCAACTGCTGAGCCACCACTCCAGCCCCATGATTCCTTTCTTAAAAAATGTGATTTTGGAAGAGGCAGATTTATAGGGACAGAAATCAGATCTACAGTTGACAGAAATTTGGGATGGGAAGGACATGGACTAAAATGGGGCTTGGGAAATTTTTGAGGTGATAGAGGTATATATGATAGTTATGTGACTGTCAGTGTTTGCCAAAATTTATTGATCTGCATACCTTAAAGGACTGGATTTTACTGTTTGTAGATTATATCTCAATAATCTGCCAAGAATTTATGTCAGAAGAATGAGTGATTTAGAAAAAATATCCAATAAATATTTATAGTGGTGACATGTAATTATGGTAAAGGTAAAGGAAAATGGCCAGAAGTTGGGAAATACTATATTTAGTGATTATCTAAAAATTGGAGCATTACTTATATTGGTATGTTTGCCTCCTGTGTTAGTCAGCTTTGTGTTACTTTAACAAAATAAGTGAGATAATTAACTTAAAATAGGAAAGGTTTATATTGGCTGAGTTTTGGAGGTTTCAGTCCTTGGTCAGTTGGCCCTGTTGCTTTTGGTACTGCGATGAGACAGTAAGTACATCATGGCAAGAGCATGAGGTTGAGGAAGCTGTCACCTCATTGGAGATATAAAACAAAGAAAGAGACCAGAGTTCCACAGTCTTCTTCAAGAGCATGCTCCTAATGACCTAAGACCTACTAATAGGTCCCACCGCTTAAAGATTCCACCACCTTCCAAAAGAGCAAAGCTGTGGACTGGGTCTTTAACACAGGGCCTTCGGGGGACATCTAAGCTCCAAACTACAGAGCTAGGGTAGAGGACTTGCCTCACATGCACAAAGCTCTGGGTTCAATATCCAGCACTAAAATAAATAGAAAGAAAAATCCCATCTATAGTACTTCCTTTATTTTTATAGTTTATTTGTGTATTGAACACCATTTCAGGTTCTCATGGTTTCATCTATCTCTTATTCCAGTCCCCACTCTAATCAATAATCAGTTCCATAGTAACTCTGACCAGCTATACACCTGTACAACTCAATAGTGACTTACTTTCCCCCCTTTATAAAAGGAATGAAGGCAATGAAACAATTCAGCTCCAACTGCTACATAATCAAGTGTCAGGACGACAATTTCATAAAATTCTTGAAACAATCCTTCAGGATCAAGGAACCAGATTTCTGCAATGGTGGCCAGTTTATTCAAACTTCTTTGTACTGGTGCTCAACTTGACCCTGTTTTTCTTTCCCTCACTCTCATTCCTCCTCTTAGGATTACACTCCTCAATAAACTTTTTTGCACAGTGACATTTGTCTAGGATTGTGTTTTCTGGAGAACTCATCTATTATCATGTTTTAAATCTGGATAAGGTACAATGTCATACAACCTAAGGCATTTGTAGAGATGTATTGAGAAGGAGGGGGTGGGAGGGATAAGGGTGGATAATTGGGGGGGGGAACTCTTGGGGGTAAATCTAATTTTCAGAATATATATATATATATATATATATATATATATATCATATTATTTCGCCAGAAGCTTGTTTGATTGTTCAACAAATAAATTTCTGAATTACAAAATTACATACTGGTTATTCTATAACCAGTATGACGTTCTCCTTTATTAACATGGATAATCTACCCAAAATATACTTGATATGCTAAAATATAAATTAAGGGCTTTGTTTACTATTTCTTTTTAGGACTCAGTTTCTTTCCCTTTAAAAATCTGCCACCCGGCTGTCACATTTTGTCTTTTACTCAGTATTAATTGAGTTTTTACTATGGGACACAGACCTGGACTGCTAAAAGTTATTGAACTATAGTTATCTTAGTCTGTGCAGGCTTCTGTAACAAAACACAATGGATATTTTATACAGAAATTCATTTCTTATAATTTTGGAGGCTGAAAAGTTCAGGATCAAGGCTTTGGCAAAGTCAATGGCTAGGGATGGCCGTCCTCCTCCTCCTCCTCCTTTTCTTCTTTTTTTAAGAAAGAGGGGACAGTGAGAGAAAGAGAGAGAGAAGCACTCTTTAGTTTTTTTCATATGACCTTCATTCCTGGGACACTTCGTTGTGTACTTGGTGCTGGGGTTTGAACTCACGTACTTGTGTATGCCAGGCAAGTGCTGTAACCACCGAGCCACCGCTCCAGCCAACCTATCTCTTCTTCATAGAGGCTTCCTCCTCACTGTAGCCTTATATGTTGGAAGAAATAGGGATCTCTCTGGGCTATTATTATTATTATTATTTGATACTGGGAATTCAACCCAGGGTCACTTTACCACTGAGCTACATCCCCAGTCCTTTTATTTTTATATTTTTATTTTGAGACAAGGCCTCACTAAGTTGCTTAGGGCCTCAATAAATTGCTGAGACTGGCTCCTGAGTCTCTGGTGTGTGCCACTATGCCTGTCATGGGGCTTCTTTTATAAGGACATTAATGCCATTCACGAGAGCTCCATCCTCATAAACTAATCACATCTCCAAAATCCAACCTCCCTTGTATATCACATTGGGGGTTACAATTTCAACATATGGATTTTGTGGAAACACAAACATCAGACTAAAGTAATAGCGCTTCAGATGACCCGATGTCTTGCTTTTTTTGACTCTTTCATTAGTTTTCATGGAATTCTGAGAAAGACTGTCATTGTCAGTCATTATGTCTAGCCAAGAAACAAGTAATTTGAACAGTTGTGTTAGGTTCCCAGACCTCTTTACTATCTGAATGTGAAATCTTTGGCTTCCTTCATGGCTGTAGAATGAAGAAAAGTTAATCTTGACTCCTAGGAGTGGGAGGGACTAATATCATGTGGAGGTACAGCTAAAGAATGATTGAGCCTTGTGTTTGTCAAAAGTTTCTTATCTCCCAGGTTTATGGGAGCAAGGGTATTTTAGTCAGATTTTTCGCTGCTGTGACTAAAAGACCTGACAAGGAGGAAAAATTTATTTGAGGGCTCATGGTTTCAGAGGACCATGGACAGTAAGCTCCATTCCTCAGGGCTTGAGATGAGGCTGAATTTCATGGCAGAAGGCATACCTCTAGGGAGTAGAGAGAGAGAAACTTTATGCCAGGCACAAAATATACATCCTAGAGGCATGCCCCCAATGACCATGTTCTCTAGCCACACCCCACCAGCCTACACTTACCAGTTAATCCTTATCAGAGGATTAGATCACTGATTGGGTTAAGGCTCTCACAACCCAATCATTTCACCTCAGCTGTCCTGCATTGTCAAACATGAGCTTTTGAGAGCCATCTCACATTCAAGCCATAACAAGTAGTTATCCTGTATTTTTGCATATCATGTTATCTCCTGAGCAGTCCATTTTACTCAGTGGTAAGAAACTTGTTTCATATTATCTTTATATTGAATAGAGAAAGGCTACCTTATGGAGAAAAATACATCTTGTTCATTGATTTTTAAGATCATGACATTTATAAACACTACCCCAAAGCCCTTTTGTTTCTGGTCATGTTTATGGACTCTTCAAGGTTATGAATCTATTCTCTGTCATTAAAGGTCCTTTGGAAAAGTCTAAAAAGCCCTATGTTGAGGTGTTCCTGGGATGCTTTGATTTGTTCTGTTTTAGTAAATGAGTTTGAAATCTGGCGATTTTTCTTTCATTTTTCTCTGACCCACAGTGTTCCTGATCTTGGCATAATGGTCTTTTTCTCACCTCTTCTGTTTCTCACCTCTTCTGACCTTGCCTCCTCTTATCTGATTCTCTTTTGCTTCCGATGTTTGCTTTTTTGTGTCCTGATTCTGTTTAAAAACTTAGGCAGAAGAGAAATTAGGGAAGAGAAGGAAAGAAAAGGGATAGAAATGGGAAATGAGTAAGTCAAATTATCCCTCAAACACAGATAATGTGATCCTATACTTATAATATTTGAAAAGTCCCACCAGAAGACTGCTAGAACTAATAAATTCAACAAGTATCATGATTCAAAATCAACATACAAAGTCCAATAACTTTCCTATACATCAAGAAATCAGAAAAACAATACCATTTAAGAAAGCCTCAAAAAAAAAAAAAAAACCGTAGGAATAAATCTAAGCAAGGAGATGAAAGACATCTATAATGAAAATTATAAAATATTGAAGAAAGAAATTGAAGAACACACTAGAAGATGGAAGGACCTCCCATGTTCATGGATATGGAGAATTAATATTGATAAAATGGCCATACTGTCAAAAGCAAAATACAGAGTTAATGCAATCCTCATAAAAATACAATGCCATTCTTCACAGAACTAGAAAAAAATAGTCCTAAGATTCATTTGGAAGAATAAATGACCCATAATCACCATAACAAAACTAAATAAAAAAAATCAATTCTGGAGGCACCACAATACCCAACTTCAAATTATCCTACAGTGCTATAATAACAAAAACTGCAGGAACTCGCATAAAAACAGATACATAGACCAATGGTACAATATAGAAAGCTCAGAGACAGACCCACAGAGATAGTCATCTGATCCTTGACAAAGGTGCCAAAAACTTATATTGGAGAAAAGACAACCTGTTTAACAAATAGTGCTAGGAAAATTGGTTATCCATATGTAGAAGAATGAGACAGGACCCTTATATCTCACCCTGAAAAAAAGTCAACTTAGAATGAATTAAAGACCTAGGAATCAGACCAGAAACTTTGCAATTGCTAGAAGGAAATGTAGGGTCAACACTCCAATATGTGGGCATAGACAATAACTTTCTCAATATGACACCTAAAGCTCAGGAAAAAATGCTAAGAATTAATAAAGGGGATGACATCAAATTAAACAGCTTCTGCACTGCCAAGGAAACAAGAATGTGAAGAGAGAACCTGAATAATGGGAAGAAAATCTTTGCCAGTTGTCTTTCAAAAGAGGATTAATGTCCAGAATATATAATGAATTAAAAAACTTAGTACCCCAAACCCAAGTTACCCACTCAGTAAATGGGCATATGAACTAAAGAGACACTTCTCAAAAGAAGAAATATAAATGCTCAACAAATATATAAAACACTGTTCTGCATCATTAGCAGAACTACACATCAAATCAAAGCTACACTGAAATTTCATCTTACTCCCATTAGAATGGTAGTCATCAACAATAAAAGTAGGGTCCAGAGCGGTGGCTCTGGTTATGGTGCTTGCCTGGCATGCACAGTACATGGGTTCAAACCCCAGCACCCACATACACAACTAAGTGTCAGAGCAACGAAAGCCATGTGAAAAACTCAATAAAAATTAATTCTCTCTCTTTCTCTCTCTCACTGTCCTTCTCAAAAAAAAAAAAAAAAGAATAAAAATTGATAAATACTGAAAGGGATGTGGGGGAAAAGTAATATTTTTATAGAAATCAGTATGGAGTTTCCTCAAAAGACTAGGAATATGACCCAGTTCTACCATCAAATTATCGAACCAGCCTAGGCTTCTGTTAATGGAAGAATGCAAGGAATATGACTCAGCTATACCATCAAATTATGAAACCATCCTAGGTTTCTGTTAATGGAAGAATGGATGAAGAAAATATGGTGTATATTTACAATGGAGTTTTATTCAGCCACAAAGAAGAATGAAATTATGCATTTGCAGGAAAATGGATGGAAATTGAGAGCATTATGTTAAGCAAAATAAGCCAGATCCAGAAAGGCAAGTATTGTATGTTTTCTCTCATATGTGGAAGCTAGAGATAAAAAAAGGGAAAAAAAAGATGTGTGTTGGGGGGCTCATGAAAACAGAAGGGAGACAGGGGGAGGGAGGAGAAAAGATGGGGAGGATTGAGGAATGATATTGACCATATTGTATTGTTATATTGTATGCATGTGCAAATATGTAACATTGAATCTCACTTTGTGTATAATTATAATACATAATTTGGAAAAAGGTCTCAGGCAGAGGAACTTGTATACCTTACTCCTGAAATTTTGGGTAAAATGAATCAAAGGATTAAAAATTGTGTAGGTCTTAGCTCTTCTAGTATAGTCTCCTCATTCTTGCTATTGGGTCTTTGTTATTGTGCTTCTTTTTCTCTGTGTTTGAATTATCTCTCTGTAGTTATTTTAAATGGCTGCTTTACAGACTACCTTTTGCTTCAAAATGTTCTTTTCTGTTTGCAAACTAGTTTTTCTTACAAGTTGATTGCTGTCACTATGCTAACTTATTCTACTTTAGCAATAAGATTTCTTGTTTTTCCCAGATTTTTTCAAAACTTGAGAATTAAATTTCCAGAAATGCCAAACCACTGCATTTCATCCTGACTAATTTGTCATATGGGCTGCCTTCCCACTGCAAAATCAACTTGAGTTTTTTTTTGTTGTTGTTGTTAAAGAAATAGAAAGTAATATGATTCTTTGTCAAATACTTAGCATTACTTTCTCAGTAATCTGATAAAAGTCCACCAATCCACCCCTTGAAACAAACCTTGAGCTCAATTTTCAAAAAAGTAAAGTAAAAAATAAAACAAAAAAAGGATGCGCTTAAACAAATGCACTCAATTTTGGGAAACATCTTCCTCTGGGCAAGGCAGACGGAGCTATGTTCTTGTTTTCTCATGATTCAGTGGGAAAAGTTCATGAATGTTAAGGGAATGCTTTTCAAAAGTTATCGGTGAAGAGAAGGGATAATTACTTCTGTGTGATTAAAACCTGGGCAACATCCATGCTTCCCAATTAGCTGTGAGAACAGTGCCTACTATTGTGTCTCAGGTTTACCTTGAATTTTCCAAGGGAAATTTCTTCTCTGATCACTGTGAATTTTAGAGAGCAAGAGTCTTCACAATTCTTTTTTTCTGTTCTTAAGCTCAAGAGGCCCATAGAACTATAAAGAAGTTAAGAGATGAACAATTGCTGCAAGCATTTCACTGCCAGGGGTTGAAAAGGGAACTGTGACCTAATTTTCAAATACTTTCCTAGAAAAAAAATCAGAAATTTCTGAAGTATGAGGTGTGTTTAAATTTATATACCTTTTTATGGACAGGAATTGGCAGGAGTTATAAAATTTATTTTTCCCCCTCCCTCCTTCCCTTCCTTCCTTCCTTTTTCCAGGGGTACTTTACTACAGAGTTACATCCTCAGCACTTTTTGTTTTTTATTTTGAGGCAGGATCTTACTAAGTTTTCCAGGCTGACCTTGAACTTGCAATTCTCCTGCCTCAGTCTCCTGAGTTGTTGGGATTACATGCATGTCTGGAAGTACTTCTGTTTCTGAAGACACACTGAACTAGGGCTCAAATTAAAATAAAAATAAGTCACAAGGTAGCATTTCTCTTGCTCTGCCTCTACAAATTCTGAAGACTCTAAATTCTCAGGTTCTTCTTACATGATTTTGGGATCATGGAATACTATAACATGTGCTTCTTGGGTACTATGAAGCATCTGCCATGTCCCACCTTTCCAGATGTGGTTTGAGCTATTTGTCTCTAGAACAAGCATAACATTTGACAGTTACAGTGTTTTAAAAAATTCCATGAAAACCAAATAAAAAGAGTCAAATAAAGCAAGACATGGGCTATTGGAAGCCCTAGTGCCATTACTATTGTCTCAGAGTTTATGTTCCCTCTCCAAATCCAAGTGTTGAAATCTTAATCCTCAAGGTGATGGTATTAGAAGGTGGGGCCTTTAGAAGGTGATTAGGTCGTAAGGATGGAACCCTTGTGAATAACCCTTATAAAAGAAGTATCAGGGGTACTTCTTCCTCTTTCATCATGTGAGGACACAATGAGAAAGAGCCCTCTTTGAGCAAGGAAACAGGCCCTTAACAGACAACACATCTGCCACCAACTTGATCTTGGATTTTCTAGCATTCAGAACTGTGAGAAATAAATTTCTTTTATTCATAAATGTTATAGTTTGGATCTGGAATATCACCCAAAAAGCTCATGTTGAAAGCATACGAAGTGGGAGTTTTAGGCAATGATCAGATCATGAGGTTGTAACCTCATCAGTAGATTAATACATTTTATAGATTAATAATTTGAATGAATTATCTGATAGTGATTATAAGCAAGGTGGGACATGGCTGGAGGGAATAGTTCCTTGGGGGCATGATCTTGGGGACTATATCTGCCTTGGATCCCTTCCTGTCATATACTCTCTCTCTCAAGAGAGATGAACACTGAGAGAGAGAGAGAGAGAGGAAGAGAGAATCAATTTTATTTAGTTTTTCATGTGGCTTTCATTGCTCTGTCACATGGTGCTGGGGTTTAAACCTGCATCCTTGCGAATTCCAGGCAAGCACCATAACTGCTGAGCCATTGCTCCAGCCCTCCATCCCACCTCTCTCCCTCTCTCTGTTTCTTTTTCTCTCTCTCTCTCCCCCTCCCCCCTTACTGGCTATCATAAACTCAGCAGCTTTCTCTGCCATATGCTTCCACCGTCACATTCTGTCTCGTCTCAGGCCGAGAGCAACGGAGCTAACTGACCATGAACTGAACCTCTGAATCTGTGAGCCAAAATTAACTTATTTACTTTTCTTCCTTTAAGATGTTCTTGTCAGGTATTTTGGCTACAACAATAAAAAGTAGACTAACACAATAAGTTATTTCTATGAAAATGCCATAGTTTATATGGGACTATAATGTAGTTTGTCTTTGCTAATGGCAAGGTGAGGTACTAATCTCTTGTTGGCCCTGACATCTGATCATGAGGTTCTAGGGTCTATCAGGGGCATCAGTGTCTGGTATCCTCACCCCTCAAGACAGCATTAACAACCCAGTACTTTCTTAAGGAGTCGTGCCTCTGCAATGTTTCCATCAAGACCGAGGGCTCTTGTTCATGTCACTCACCTCTGTCATCGTTTTTCAGAAAAAGCTCCTGTCTCAATGTGGCTTTATTGTGTGACCTCAAAGCTTCGTGGAAATATCTGTTTCCTTTTAATGAACCTCATTCAATAGAGGATGTGAGGAATGTGGGTGATCCCGAGGACAGGGAGGGTAAAGTGAGCAACAGGTACATCTTTTATTCAGAAGCAACCTCCTCTCTTACCTTGGCTTGATATCCTGGAAGGGGCCTTACCGCAACTAATCTTGGCTATTTCCCTGTTGGTCCCTTGCTTCTTTGTGTACACAGCATCCTCTCAGACACATTCAGGTATGCCTGAAGTTCTTGAGATGTGACAGAGTTTCAGGGTGTGTACAACTGAATTAGCACAAATAACTGTGTGCACTGACTCCAATACAGGTAGACATATTTGTGAATTAAGAGTACAGTATTTTGTAGATCTTCCTAACATACTGATCAGAACAGGGTCTTGGCCTCACCTACATAGAAAAGAACAGATGTATTTTTTTTTTTTTTTGGTCAGGGTAAAAATTCTATAGTCTGTTTGGTTCATTTCTATTGTAGAATAACTTATAGATCTGTGTTCCAGTCTAGGTCTTTCTCCTGTGCCTGTGATTCTCATCTTCCATTCAAAATATCCCTCCTTTAATTTCTGTTTCTATCAATGGATCATCCACCCAGTTTCTGAATTAGAATCATCCTATGTCTTCCTACCCTGCACACCGAACAACTCAATCATAACATTAAACACCTGATAATTATAACATTAAACATCTGATAATTTTTAAAAAATTTAAAAAAATTTTTTAAAAATCACAACATTAAACATCTGATAATTCTAACATAAGAGAGATAAAAGGGATGGGTATAATGAGACCTGTTTTTTTTTCTTTAGAAAAACATGTATTAGAAAATGATAATAGAAATACTTTTTAATACTCCATATCTCAACAAGAAGAGATTTTTGTTACATATTTTGTCATTTATCAATATCTCCAGTAGTCCCAACAAAGGAGTTTTAATTTTGCCATCATTAAAACACATTTTTCTTAAGTATGTTTGGAGAGCACATATTTTGTGAATTTGCTAGAAGTACATGTTTTCTTCTTTAGTGAGTCCAGAGTAAGAAAATCCCTATGTGTAAATGTTTTAATGATTGTGGTTATTCTCTGCATTGTACTCTCATGCACAGTTTTCTATAATTGTAACAAAATACCTGAGATAATCAATTTAAAAAGAATAAAGTAAAGGTGAGCTGGGTATGGTGGCACATCCCTCCAATCTCAGGTACTGGAGTACTGGGTAGGCTGAGGCAGGAGGATCAAAAGTTTGAGGCTATTCTGGGTAATTTAGTAAGACCCTTTCACAAAACAAACAAACAAAAATAATAACAATAACAACAAAAGACCCGAGGGCATAGCTCAGTGGCAGAGTACTTTCCTAGTGTGAGAAGGGCCCTGGCATTGAAAAAGAAAAAAAAAAACTAAATAATTAACAAAGAGTAAAGTAAAGGTTTATTTTTGTTCACAGTTTTGGAATTTTCAGTCTGTGGTAGACTGGTCTTCTAGCTTTTGGACCTGTGGTAAGATAGTACTTCATGGCAGGAGCACGTAGTGGAAGAGAGTCATTCATGATCAGGAACAAATGAAAAAAAAAAAAAAAAAGAAAGAAGAGACAGTAATCCTAGAGTTCTCTTTGAGGAAATTCCTCCAGTGACCTTAAATCTCCCACCAGGCTCCACTTCTCAAAGGCTCCACCACCTCCCAGTAATGCCACTGGCTGTAGACTAAGCCTTTACCAAATAAACCTTTGGGGATATTCCAGATTCAAACTGTAATAACTAAGGCATTTAATAGAATTTAAAAGGAGAAACAGGACCCCCTTTTAAAAGCCCCTTAAGAAACCAGGTGAAGGGGGCTGGAGTGGTGGCTCGGCAGTTACATCACTTGCCCAGCATACGCAAGCAATTACATGAGTTCAAATTCTAGCACCCATGCACACAACTGTCAGAGCAACAAAAGCCATGTGAAAAAACTCAATAAAAATTGATTCTCTCTCTCTCTCTCTCTCTCACTGTCCTTTTCTCTTAAAAAAAAAAAAAAAAGAAACCAGGTGTAGAAGATAAATCTGTTTTGACTGGTGTCGAAGTCAGCGGACATAAGGGATGCCTGGGATGTGGGCAGTGGAGGGGAGGCCTTCAGGTAGATAGATGCCACATCTCTGTGATTGGACACTAAAGCATGAAGTGATAGATCACATCTTGTCTCTAAGTTTGGTTTAGGGTAGAACTGAGTGAATCCATTGAGGAAGCCTTTTGTCAGTAGAATTAACAGTTTAACAAGCAAACATCTAATTCAACAAGTTAAACACCAACTTTTAGATTCTGCTGCAAACCTGATGGTCTCTGCAGGGGTGGTTTTATATGAGCACAAATAATGCCATGAGGTTTCATATATACTGGTCAGCTACTCTAGAATAATGTAAAAAATATGTTAGGCACCTCAAAATGTTGAGAAGTACTTTACTTCTAGTTCTTATATAAAAATGGAGCTTTAAGTCCTAAAACTTTATATAAGCTATTATAAATAATGTTATGGTTAAATAAATATAATTTTCTAAATGCAAATTATCTTGAGAAGTCAATAAGTGATTCTGTTACAGCAACACTATTTGTAGTAATGCAACAAAAGGGCTAATGAAGTGTAGTTTAATATGTATATTTTGTCCTGGGGATTAAATTCAGGGGTGCTTCACCACTGAACCACATCCCAAGTCCTTTTTCCTAGTTTAAAATTTGAGGCAGGGTTTTGTTAAGTAGCTAAGGCTGACCTCGAATTTGTAGTCATCATGTCTCATCTTCCTTAGGTGCTAGGTCACAGGCATGCACCCTAGTACCCAGCTTTTGGTTTAACCTTAAGCTATGCTTTAGATATGTTTTCTCCACTCTGAAACTCATGTTGACATATAATTGGCATTTTGAGGTACTAATAGGTTGGAAATTTAATCTGACAGCAGTGTTTAGATGTGGGAACTTCAGGAGGGGATTAAATAAAAGGTTAGATAAAATCATCAGGGTGGAACCTCCATGATTTAATATTGGTGTTTTTAAGAAGAGGGAGAGAGACCAGAAGAGATATATATACACACTCCCTGTTACTCACCATGTCGTGTCCTGTCCCACCTAAGGACTCTGCCAACAAGAAGACTCACCAGATGCAGCCCCTTCACCTTGGACCAGAACTGTGAGCCCAAATAAATCTCTTTTCTTTATAAGTTACCCAGTCTGTGGTATTGTGTTATTAGCAACAGAAAATGGACTAAGGCAATCTACAATGAGACATTAGTTTGGGGTTTAGGTAAATCAGCATGGAATGCTGAACCAGAGGAGCCTCAGGGATTGCCTTTGCTGCCTAATAGTTATGTGCGTTAAACATTCAGAACCGTAGCCTCTGTATCTTTAAAATGAAACAAATAATGCCTATCTGAATTGTGGATGTTAGACTTAAAATAATGCTCAAAAGTGCTTGTGATAGATACCTGAGTCTCTTGTGTACAAAGACGCTCCTCATTCTTGGAAGTGAGACACAGTTGTGAATGGAGTTGTTTGTGGAGCATTTGCCCTGGTAATAGCACTTAGACATTGTATTCTAAATGCTTACATGCTGCTTTCTTCCATTAGTTTGTGAACTACTTAAGGTTAGGAGGACCTTGTTGATCTCTGATATGTAATAGGTACATGTTTCTAAATAAATAAAGGAATGAACTCAGATAACTTGAGTAGTACTCAAAATTTTTTAGGAAATAATTTGAGAAAATATAGATGCCAGATGTTTTTCCTCCATTCCCTTCTTTGACTAAAAAGTCAAGAATGTGTATCTGTGGACATTTGGCTGGAGGGAGATTTTGGTAAAGTAACTAATTAGAAATGTTCTATTAAATGTCATACTCACTATAGATTAGCATGAATCTAAGATTTATATGTTATAAGAGAATTCTTATGCTTTTTTTCTTGAAAATATTTTAACAATTTGCCTTAAGAATATTTGGGTTTCAGTCAATTGATTGTGCTAGGTTGTTTTTCCCCCCAGAGGTGAACAGTCTTGTTGAATAGAATTCATTAATTTCATATCAAATTTATAATATAAGATTGTTGAGCATGATTTTCTTTCTATTTCTAGGTTAAATTGGAACCTTATGGACATTTAACCTAGAAACATGCCTATGTGATTTTATGTAGAAAATCTGTTTTCATATTATTAACAAAAATCTTTGTTCCCTAGGGATAAACCTTAGTAAATCACTTTCTGCCATTCAGGTAGAGCCCCAACTGCCTGAAGCTGAAGTCGTATTCATTAGAAAATACAATTCCCTGCCCCCACAAAAAATAAAAAAAGGGTTATGATGACAGGAAAAATGTTTTCCATTTCTCCTTAAAAGTGTGGAGAGCTGGGCAGGGAGGAAAGGAGAGAATTTTAGAATCTTGTTGCTTTATGTCTGAAAAGAGACAGTTCAGATTAATTACTAGTGCCTTAAAAAAGAAACAGGAAAAATAGCCTCACTTTACCCAGCCATGAACATTTGGTACTCAGCCCTAGGCTCCAGGCCCAAAGAAAACTTCAGACAGAGCTGAAAAAAAAAAAATTAGACCAAGCCTATTTTTAAAAACAGAAATTGAAAATAGAATGCATTGTGCTCACACTGTTCTTCCTCAGACTCATCTTCCCTCTCTGTATCTTGGAATGTATCAACACTGTTGTTCCAGAAGGCTTATTAAGCATGTGTGTCTGTGGTATTTTTTCCTCAGATAGAACATATTGTACCAATTTAGTTTATAAAAAGAATTAAATTTAGTTCTTCCTTATCTTGTATTACTCACCTATAACTTGGGAATCATAAATGTTTCTATCTCCCCAGGAACACTCTTATGCTGAATTTTAAAGATGTGCTGTCCAGATGTGAGAGGTTTCATTACTTTTGAATTTCTTCAGAGCAAGGATCTCTTAATGGAATACAGGATGTTCACATAATGCCAGCTCAGTGAAGGATGCCTTTTGTTTAATTCAACAAGATACATCTGAGTTTTCCTTTCCTTTCCATTGTAGTCCTAAATCTCTAGTGTGTAAAAATGTCACCGAGAAGAGGCTGAAAGTTTGGAGGAGGTATGAAGAGGATGTCACATTGATTTAGATCCATTATTTCCTGTTCTTGAACCTGCAGGTGTCCTGTTGTTTTTGCTACCTGTGAGTCCTAATTCTTGGGAGGCAGCCCACAAAAGCAGGAAAGACTACTTTCCTTCTAGATCATAAAGTGGTTACTGCCCAACAGCCATCAGTGTGTTGAGAGGACCATCAACGTGTGGGTCAGAATCTGTGTGAATTTCCTTTGAATAGAACTCATAGTGGCTTGATCTAGGCTGTGAATTAGATGATGCTGCCCCCCTCCTTTTTCCCCTAAGAAGAACTGACTTTTGTTATATATCAGTTTAAAAAATCCAGTTTTGAAAAAGGGATACACTTTAAAGGGCAAGCAGATGGTCTGGGAAGCCATGTAGTTTCATGCATTAATTCTCTAATGAAGGGGAATTGATAGCGCCAGACAGTTATGAGAACAATAGGACTCTTTTTATTCCTTTTATTTCTTTTCCCCTTGTCCTCAGACTTTGCCTTTAAGAACTTAAATAAGGTAATCTCTGTGGTTCTTTGGTTTGGATCTTTTTCTTAGAATGTATCACTGGATATAAAGAAAAGAGATTGCTTATATTCTAGTCTTTCTGTACAAGATGTCTCAAAATCTCTGACCTCTGTATTGAATTCAATCATAATGAAAACAACAATAACAACAACAACAACAACAACAAGAAAAGATTTAGGATCACAAGACTTGGGTCCTAAGTATTGGCCATGTACTCACTGAATGATTTTGTGCCAGTGACTTAATCTTTCTGAATCTCAGTTTTATCATTTTAAAAACAGGAATAATAATAATAGCCACCTCACTGGTCATTGCAAAGATTGAATGAAATACTGTTACATGGAACTGTATGAAACTGCCATTATCTGTCTTTGATCTTCATAAAAATGTTTTAAACAGGGCAAACTCATATAAACAATGGCTTATAAATTATAAAAAAGTGGAATGTCCCTAACAGAGTAGAAATTCATGGGAAGGAGTATGCAGCATTTAAGGAGAAATCACAAGGATTTAATAATATTAAATAAGAAAATGAATTTTTTAATCCTTTGCTCATAGTTAATAAGGGATAGTGATTAGGCTATTTCTTGAACTGTATATGTATACATATATTATGAGGTGTGTGTGTGTGTGTGTGTGCATGTGGCATGTGAAAAATTCATACCATTACATATAGTTTAGAAAAAAATATCAATGCCTTGTTGTTAATAAATGACATCCTTTTCAATAGATAAACAAATTTCCTATTCAGACCACTCAATCAAAATTCTTCAACAATAGAATTAGTAAGGTCATTTGAAATTTGGATGATTTTCACAGGATCATATTGTCAGGAATAGATCCATATATTTATTTTAAGAAAATGGAAACATAATACTTGCTTTTTTTCTTCTTTTTTTGTAATTAGAGTTCAAGGTGCAGTAAGGCTCAGGAAATGTACCGGCTGACTATAGCATGTCCCACATTTCTTATCTAATTGAGATCTTTTAATATATAAGCATGCTTCTTCTCATCTCAAACAAATGTTATGTAGTAGGAATTAATATTATAGTATTATATCCCTTAAAGATTGTTACAGTCAAAAATGGAAGATTTAATACAGCATTGATTGTTTATACTAACAGAAAAAAATCAATACTTTCTAAAGATGTGGAAATGTGGATTTGTATAATATTCAGATGAGGACATTCACATTGAAATTTTCATACTTAAGTTTTTGTATTGAATTTGGCAATGAATTATGCACCAGCTCTTAAACCATTCTCATGTATAGTTTTACTCTTGAAGATTTTCTTTAAGGACTTGACTTTTTTTTTTGTTTTTTTGCAGGGAAGAGAATTTCCATATGTGCAGAAAACTCATGATGATTATTGGGATATTTTTGGGACTCTGTAAGATAACTTAAAAACACTGAGAAGGGGCTGCAGTGGTGGCTCAGTGTACTCACGCTTGCCTGGCATGCGTGAGTACATGGGTTCAAACCCCAGCACCCACGTACAAGCTAAGTGTCGGAGCAATGAAAGCCATGTGAAAACCTCAATAAAAAATTGATTCTGGGGGTTGGGGATTTAGCTCAGTGGCAGAGCACTTGCCTAGCACTCGCAAGACCTGGAGTTCGGTCCTCAGCCCTGAAAAAAAAATTGATTCTCTCTCTCTTTCTCTCTCTCTCTCACTGTCCTTCTCTCTTCAAAAAAAAAAAAAATAAAAAAAAACACTGAGAAAGTGTATTATTTGCTCTATACTCTTTTAATTCTAAACTATGAGAAAATTCAGAAGCCTGGAAAAATTTTTCTTTGGCAAAGACGTGACCTGTGAAGAAATGCTGTAAGTGATCAGTTTTAGCTTGGGGACAAAACCTCAATGGAAACCAAAGAGCCAAATTGGCCCAGCAAGGCAAGAGTAAATACATATTCAAGGTGGTGTCTGATCCCATTGCGGAGGAAGGTGACCTATCTGTACAGACTTTTTCAGAGGCAGACAGGTAAAAAGAGAAGGTGACCACCCATTGAGTTTACCTGGGAAGCTCATGTGTATATATCTGTCTCAGCATAATTATTATTTGCACCTATTTGGATGTCCAAAACTGCCTTAGTATGGATGATAGATTATACAGTCACCAAAGGTTTAGGGAGTCTCACTATTAGTAATACAAGCTGGGAGCTTAAAGATACTAGAACATCCATCTGGCTCCTTAGAAGGGTTAGCAGAGCCATAAGAACCTTTACCGTTCCCCAGTTTTTGTGGTTGTTACTGATATGAATCGTTTTATTCATCAGTGGTGATTAGTATCCTGATCTTAGAACCTGTGACTTTCTTGTTAGGGTCAGCAAAAAGGTGGTGGGAAAGACATTGAAGGGTTTTGCCGGTATTAGGGAAGAAGGATCATAAAGAGTGGACTTGGTGGTGGTCTTGGGAAGGACCTGGTGCCTAGTTATAGAAAGGCCTGTGGGATCTCCCACCCTGTTTGATTAAATCACCAGTATAGTGTTTTAGAGTTGGACACATTCTGAGAAGTTAATTTAACCTCCCCTTTGGCCTCAGGTAGACATATGGTGACATCCTGATGGTCTATGGGATTGTGTTTTACTATGTTATTGCAGCTTCTTTCCTCCCAGGCATCAGCTGATTCACCTGGAGTGTCCACCACCTGGGCAGTGGATACTCTGAAGAAAGTAGTACAATAGGATTTTAAAATGGAAATATCAGCTAAAGTCCATACTTTTTTGTATATGTTATATAAAGTGGACTTTAGCCTTTCTCTCTCTCTCTCTCTCTCTCTAAACACACACACACACACACACACACACACACACACACACACACCCCTCCACAGTGAAGGTGGAAATAAAGTTGCAGAATTTTTATTTTTTTAAAGAGAGAAAGAAAGAGAGAGAGAGAGAGTCAATTTTATTTAATTTTTCATGTGGCTTTTGTTGCTCCGATACTTCTTTGGGTATGTGGTGCTGGGGTTTGAACCTGGGTCTTCGTGCATGCCAGGCAAATGCCACAATTGTGAGCCACTTCTTTAGCCCCAGTTGCAGAATTTTTAAAGGATATGGGCAAAACTTGATTTCATTACTCTTCTTCTTACCCATGTAATCTACAGAGTCATATTTTGGAGGTTAGGGTGGAGGATTTGGGTAACATCTGTCTGTGTGCTGTGACTCCTTTCTCAGTCCTGTGGTGTGCACCTCTTACCTAAAGTCCAGGAAAATGGATAAAAAGGGGAAAGTTTGGGAGTTTAATATGTTGCCCTTGTAGTTTGGTGGATGGAGTGAACTGGTGTTTGACTCTAGATTTAGGAATCCAAAGACTGCTGCTGCTTGAAGGTGTACTGCAGGAGAGCTTACATCTTCCCTGGATTAGCCTGCACTCTAGAGTCTGCAGGAACAAAGGATTCATGAATGTTGCTTCTGGGCCGGATATAGGGACTCAGAAAGGAAAGCCAGAGTAGGATTGTTTTAATTCCTACTGAAGAGGTCAATTTGGAGGGTTGAAGTCTTCTCAACAGAAGGAACAGAGGAGTGTCATTGGAAGTCCATTTGCTAGGAAAAGGCTAGAGCAACCAGCTGGCCTAGAAAATAATTTTGTCAGGGAAAATAAAAACTGTAGACACATAATTTCTAGTAATTGAAGGGAAGGGTGTCTGAAAAAACCCTTAAGAGAGAGAGAGAAAGTCAATTTTAAATAACTGTCAAATTCAAAAGCGACCATGGTCAGGTTCTAGGGCAATACCAGTCAAGGAAGAATTTACCTGCTTCCTTTTCTCTTCCTCTGCCTGCACTCCAAGCTTGGAGGGGTCAGGAACCATGGCTAGCAGATGGTGCAGGGGAATACTAGATCCAGTGGAGGAAAGAGAATCATACCTGCCACATCTCCTCCTCCAACTGAAGGCTTCCTCTCTCTAGTGGTCCACATTTGAGGGTGGTGAAACATTTTTTAAAAGTTAAAATAAGGCAAAAACTGAGATGGGGCTATAATGAGTATAGCCTATTTCTATCACATAAAGGGTATCAGAAAAAGAACAGATCTGATCAAGTTTTCATCTGTGTCATGGGAAGATATAGTTCCACAGAGCTCATTTATTTATTTACCTATTTATTTATTTGCAGTGGTAGGGATTGAAGTTGATCACTTGCTGATGGTAGGCAAGTGCTCTACCACTGTGCTATTTTGCAGCCCCTTCACAGAGCTGGTTTAAAGGGACAGTGGGAAATAAGAATAAAGTTGCTTTCTGATTATGCTTTCTGATTGTTCTCTTCCTATGTAACATTTACACTGTTTTCCCAAGTTGATTTGGAATACATGTATTTCAATTGTCCTGTTTCTCTAATAGTACTTAAAATATATCACCTTTAAATTTGTTTGCCTATTATTCTTATTGTTGTTATATAGTGTCTAGGAAACTTTCCAAAAGCTAGAAGCACATTTTCAAATTGGCACTTGATGTTATCAATCTGTTTTTTTTGCATTTTTTTCTGATTCCATAACTTTTTCATTAGTTCTAATAATCTATTGTTCACCAAATATTTTTTCTTAACTAGAATCGACCTTCCTATAGTTAGCAACAGAAAAATCAGATAATTGTCTCACATTTCTATTCTCCACAAATCA
Source organism: Aplodontia rufa (assembly GCA_004027875.1). Lineage (NCBI taxonomy): Eukaryota > Metazoa > Chordata > Mammalia > Rodentia > Aplodontiidae > Aplodontia > Aplodontia rufa. The sequence continues at coordinate 21,932 of PVKS010017184.1, read as the reverse complement.
TATTTATTGGTTCTAATGTCTATATATTGTTTCCTTTGCTTGAGTGATATTTTAAATAGTGTGGTTAAAATAAAACCCACACATAGTATATTTTTACTTTTAAGGTACCACTTATGAAGGTTATTTTTGACCTGACATTCACCAAAATTTAGTTGAAATTGGTATTTTCCAGTCAAGACATCTGTCTGTAATGCTAATCTTAGAATGATTCTTTAATTCAAGTTTTTAAATGGTTTGCAAAAGAATATTTGAGAATAACTGAATACATAATTAGGAATGGGAAGTATGTTACAGGTTAAGCACCACTAATCCAAAAATCTGAAAGCTGAAATGCTCCAAAATTTAAAACTTTTTGAACACCAATATGACATTACAAGTGGAAAATTCCACAACTGACCTCATGTGATAGATTGCTGCTAAAACACAGGTGTACTAAAAATGTTGTATAAGATTACCTTTAGGATCTGTGTATAAATTGCAAATGTCACATAAATGATTTTCCTGTTTAGACTTGGGTCCCATTTCCAAGTTATCATGTATATGCAAATATTCCAAAATACAAGAAAAATCTGGAATCTAAAACCTGTTTGGTTCCAAGCAGTTTGGATAAGGTAAGGAACATTAAACTTGTATTAACAACAGATGGCAAATAATAGACGATATAGTTCTGGCATTATTGTCTTATCCTGCCTCAATGTGAAGTAGTGAAGGGGTGGGTAAGGGAATTGTGTTATTCATTACAGTCTATAGATTATTTTCTTTGGTTGAGCCACTCTTGTATATCACTTCCTATTGGTTGTTCTGGGCCTACTTTCTGATATTCTTAAGACCCGTGTGGCCATACCTCACCTACTTGCAGCCCTGGTGAAATTTCATGCCACCATCCCTGTCTTAGTGCCTCGACCAGTCACAGTGGCCACCAAGTATGTGATTCTGACAGTCAAGGTGAGTTCTTAAGTCTGGAAACTGGCTGAGACAACTAGAGTCTGGCCTCCTTAGTGGCTTTATCACTGTGATGAAAGCAGAAGTGTGGAGGGTGGGAAACAGAGTTGGGGAGCAAGCAGAAAGATCACCTGAAGATAAAAAAGTTCATGTGGCTTCTCTGTAGTGTGTCCACAAAGGTCAATCAATAATCTGCTTGTTGTGGAGCTGTGATCTGCTGAGAATGTACATACCCTTATATATCATCTTTCTTTTGCTGTTACTTTGCTGGGGCTGCTTCTGTGTTGAGAAGTCTACTTTAAAAAAATATTTAATTTATATATTATTTATTCAGTGAATATAGTTTGAGCACTGCTTATGTGCAATGATGAAGTTACTTGTGGTTCTTCGTGGGCTGTATTAAGAAGTTTGATTGTTAATAAAAAAAAAGCTTTGACTCAGAATGTATGGAAAGTGTTAGCTCAGAGAGTCCAGGTGCCAAAAGAGCTCAAAGTAAAGCCATTCGCTTGGCTTTCCTGAACGAAAAGGCTTATGTTTTCAGTCCCCCAGTATTAAAACACCTTGCCATGAAATATGTGAAGGTGTCCAAATATGTGAAAGTGTAGAGTGGCCATGGGGCTGTCACCACTAGTAGCATGCCCTCTGCCACAGGCTTTGCTTTAAAGACATGATTCCTCTTTGTCTAGTCCAGAGCCCATCAGGGAGGCACTCATTAGACATGTAAGCATTAAGCAGGACATATTTCATACCACAAAAACTTGTTTACTAGGGGACCTTCTGTGTTCCAAGGAGCATTTATTATATTCTAACATCTGTGAGGGTTGTAGAATCTAGTTGGAGACTATTTTGCTCTAAGTAAATAAACCTTTTTGCAAATATGAAAAAAAAACCCAGAAGTTTGATTGAAGGGTATTTTAAAAAAATGATTTAAAAAAGACAGATTGTTTTTTTCTTCTTGTAGCTTCATGTAGAAATGGGTTGCTGATGGACAGGAGTAGAGACAAGGAGACCACCAAGGAGGCTACCTCCCTGGAACCTGAACAAGGGATGGTGTCCATCAGGATGGGGAGGAGTGAATGAATCTACAATATGTTTGGTAGATAGGAACACAATATTTGATGACTTAAATAAGGAAAGGAAAGACGAAGAAAAAAAAAGAGGAATTAATAGTGACATCTAGGCTGGAGATGTAACAGTGATAGTGTGCTTGCCTAGTGAGTACAAGGTCCTAGGTTCTATTCCCAGGACCACAAAACAAAACAAAACAAACCCCCCTCAATGTTACCTGTGTTTGTGACAAAGAAATGGGGTGGGGCATGTTTGATGGCTAGGTTTCGGGAGGGGGGGATAGGAACTTTTTTAACCTTCCCATTACTAATTTACCTCTTTTTTTTTTTCTCACAGGATTTTTGGTATGTTTATTATTTGCCTCAGTTGATTCTTTTTTTTTTTTTTTACCCCAGGTAGCAGCAGACACTTCATTCAGTTTTCAATGTTTTTTTTTTTATTTTAAGAGAGAGGGACAGTGAGAGACAGAGAAAGAGAGGAACAACTTTATTGAGTTTTTCACATGGCCTTAGTTGTTCCAACACTTAGTTGTGTACGTGGTGCTGGGGTTTGAACCCGGGTCCTTGTGCTTGCCAGGCAAGCACAGAAACCGCTAAGCCACTGTTCCAGCCCCACTAATTTACCTCTTAAAATCACCTTTCAACTAAACAATTCTCTACCTCAATATATGATTATTTTTCTATGTCCATATTAGATTCCAGTTGTCATTGTATAATGACATTCATCTTAAAAATATCACTCTTCTTAATTTTATAACTCTTTTCCAACTTTTCTTCCTTACTTATTCTGGAATTCTGCTTTCAGCAATGTATCTTTGGCTTATTCAATTTTAATAATGCATTTTAATTAATTTTTGCTCCTGTGAACTAAATTTTATCTCTTATACCACCAGACCTCTCACTTTTGTTTTTCAGTATATTCTCAACTACCATATCGATGACTTTATTTTTTTTAATATTGAAATATCCATTCCCTTCAAAAAGAGGACAAAGATCATTAGTGATAGGTATAAGCAATTTGATGGAGACATTTTACGGAGGAACTAAAGAAAAATTTTGGGGGACTATTGATCTGGAATTTATTTATTTAAATATTGATTTTCAAGGAACGATTAATAAATCATTGGTTAATATTTAAAGGCAAATACAGAATTAGATTGAAATGCATCCCCCAGAGATATCACAGCTGTTTGCCAATAGAACTTGTGAGCCTCATGTTCAACCAAGACCTGGATTGGAAAAAATACAGTTTAGGATGAATATTCTCCCCTGACTCAAACAAACAAAATTTAGCTTTGTTTCAAAAACTTTTTGATACCTCTTATTTAAATTTTTTCTACTGAATGTTCTTGATTGGTGGGTCACCTTCATATTTAGAAGTCTGGTTTCGTTTTAAAAACAACCAAGATCATTTAGAACCAAGTTTGGTAAATGAGAGGGTAATTAAGCCAGATAATACTATATTTAGACAAAGAAAGGAGTGATTATAGAGTAATGAGATCTTTTCTTAGATGCATTGTAAATGAACTTTAAAGGAGTTTTTTTAAATATGATGTTCCAAATATGTGCTGAGCACTGAAAGCTCCAGTGGAATTAGTGTAGTGTCATGTGATATTTTTTTGGAGACAACACTCATTTGTGTGTCTGTCTATAGTTCAGTTGGCTGTTAACACTTAATATGAATTCTTAGCCACAATCTTGTCTACTTCTCTTCAGTATTTGAGGATTGAGTATACCACATTGTTGAGTTGTAAAGCTCTTTTAGGTCTTTGATTTCATGATTCAAACTTCCATAATATTCTTGTCTTTGAAGGTTACATTAATAGTCACCATTTCCAAATGAGAAATATTTATAAAAGATCAACTAGTGATCCACAATGCCCCAAATCAAATGAATACAGCTCATGGGAAACAGCTGGGTATAGTGGAATAATTAAGTACATGCATATGCTTCAAAATTAGAATTATCTTTAAATATAAGCTAAGATGCTGATGAGCTACTGTACATCAGGTAGTTACTTTACCCTCTCTAAAGCCTCATTTTCCTCATCCATAAAATTGGAAAAATAAAATCTCATGCTTTATAAGGGTTGCTGTGTATAATAAAGACAGGAACTATAAAGCATTTAATAATAGTGACTTATGAGAAAGACTCAACACACACACACAAAACAGACTTAAAAACAATTAAACAATAACTTGCTTAGGTCTGGAATCCTTAAACATTTCTCTTACTTGCAGTTTTAGGTATAGATGCCTTCATTATTCTCGGGGTCAGCTAGAGGGTATATTTTGTAGAATGGTTTGGGAAAATAAAACATAAATTTGCTGGTGCCAAGTTCTAAACACATTCATATGGTGTGGTAAGCCAATGTCCTACTTTCATTCATTGCAGTGGCCAAATGAAGATAGAATTGGGAAACTTGACTTTTGGTGTTAAATCATATGAAATAAAAGAAGCAGACAGAAGTGCTGCCTTAACTAGCAAAAGAACCTATAATGTGTAGGTCTGTCCATGGGTTACCTTGCCAGTTGTCTTTCAATATTCTCTCATTTCTGATCATTTCAGGTCTGCCTGTAGGATGAACTTGCTTGTAAGACTGCATCCACCTGTGGATACTAGTATGAAATGGTGAGAAGACAGGGAATTCTAAAATGTTCTGACAGCAGAGAAGAACTGCAGGAGGGCATGAAGCAGTATTGAATTTGTGGAGAAGATTTTTTTTATCTTCATTCTCACATCTGACACTAACTTCACTGTTAGTTCCAGAAAACAGTTGCTTACCACCAGTTATTCTTCAGTGGTCATAAGTATTAGATCCCCACATGCTTGTGGCTTGTATTTTCAATATACATAGTTTGAGAAAACACAGAATGACACAAAGATACAGTAAATTCAGAGATTCCTTTATGAATGTGTATTTTATTAGTAATTAACATTTATAAAGGACACAGCAGGGCTGGAAAGGAAGTTCAGCAGTAGAATGATTGCCTGGCATGCACTAGGACTGAGGTTTGATCCCCAGCACAACTAAGTGGAGAAAAAACAGAAATCACCATGAAAAAATAAAAATTAACTCTCTTTCTTTCACTCTCTTTAGAAAAAGAAAAAGAAATGAACACAGCATATTATTTAGTCTACAGATGATGCTTGGTGCACCTGTAGATTTTGGGTGCCAATCATTGCCTCTGAGGTCCACTCATTGATCTTCCTTTCTGAGAAAACCCCTGTAAACTCTCTCTAGAGGCAACTGTGGTGGTAAGACATCATATATCATGTATACATTAAGTAAAATCTACTCAGCTCTCTGCTGTGTCATTTTAGGCAAACAAATTTCATTGTATGTAAAATGGGACTAATAAATTACCGATTGGGTTTATAGTAAGGATTTAGTGAGAAAATCTGAAGTGCCTAGAATGTGTGGCACATAGTAAAAGCTCAATGAATGCTAGTTCATTTCAGATATTATAATAATTGTTTAAAAATGTAATTGAAATTGTTTTGCTTTCCTACTTTAAATCTCTTCAAGGACTTCCCACTGTTGCTAAAATAAAGTCAACTTCTTCCCCTCTGATTTCCTTCACTAAGCCCCTGACCTCATTGCATTTAGTTCCTCTGTTGTCGTAAATACTTCGCTGAAGGATAGATTTCCATACCCTGGAGGCTTATTCCCCCTCCCCCATTCTTTTCTCTCACAGCTCAACTGAAGAGTCAGCACCAGGGGTTGGGGACTTAGCTCAGTGGCAGAGTGCTTGCCTAGCACATGCAAGGCCCCAGTTGGGTCCTCAACCCTGAAAAAAAAAAAAAAGAGTCAGCTCCTCAGAAAGGCCCTGTCAGAAAGGCACACTCCCCTCCACCCTCCATCCTTTATCACATGTCATTTGCTTCCTGCATAACCTGTATCAACATTTGTAAAAATTTACTTAGTTTTGTGTTGCTATAACAAAATGCCTGAGGCTAATAGATTATAAAGAAGAGATTTATTTAGCTCACAGTTCTGGAGATTCAAGAGTATGGCTCTAACATCTGCTTGGCTCTGGTCTCATGCCCAATGGGTCAGAATGGCAGGAGCCACAATGGTGTGAGAGTGGTGAGTGGCATGTGTGGAAAAGAAATTCACGGGAGGTGCCAGACTTGTTCGTAACAAGCCATTCTTGTGAGACCTAATCTAAGTCTCTGAGGCCTGATCTGCTCCCAGAACATAGCATTAATCCATTTGTGAATGGATTAATGGAACCCCATGACCTGATGAATTCCCACTAGGCCCCACGTCTTACAAGTTTGACCACCTCAACACCACAACACTGGAGATAAAGTTCCCAGCACATGAAAGTGTGGGGGACACACTCAAACCATATCCAAATCTTAGAACTAGTTAACTTACTTGTTTATGTTCTGTCTTACCACAAATTAAGTGGCTCCATCAGGACAGGGACTTTATCTACCTTACTTATGGCTTCATTTCCAGTTTTCCTCACAGACTTTGGCACTAAATAGAGGGTTAAAGTGCATTTGTTGAAGAAAGATTGTGCCTGGTGTATATTAAGCCCTTGGTAAGTGTTAATTGTTTTTGGTAGAAGATCCCAACTGAACAATTTGATGTGCTATGTCCAGATATTGCCAGCATGTACCTTCAGATGCTGTTCTTAACCCTGCAGTTCTTCTCTAGAGTGTGTATATATATCACTCTAGCCCAATTCCAATGTGTTCTAACTTATTTTTTTCAAGTCTCTCAGGCTGGTGTCATCCAGTGATAGTGTGTATATGAATGCTTTTTTAAAAATTTTTGCTTAGAATAATAATAGGCACACTGACATTAGCTATCATTGTCATCAGTCTTTACATAAGGTTGGATCAAATTCCTCTTGTTCTTTTGTTATCTTCTTTATATGCTGTCCTTTGTCCTTCCTGATGACATATTTGAATGAAGGGCAGTGGATCTTCTCTAGCTGTTATTATTAGTGCCTTTTTGCTCTAAGGGGAAGACTCAGCTATTCCCCTTACCACTGCATCTCAGCTGGGGGTGTTTTCTCTTCTCCACACTACCCTTACTTCCCAGTAGAAGCTGGACCACAACTTTTGATAGTTCCTTATGAAGGCCCAGGAATAAATGAAGAGCACTACAACAGAGAAAGTGCCTTGTAAAGCTCTTACTAATGGTACCGCTCGAAGCCCAGGGACCCAGACTCTCTTTAGAGTCTTTTCTTTGACTCCGCATATGAAACAGTAGTCAGCTCACTTCCACTCCCAGTAAATATCTGAGTGAGACTAAGAGAGAGGAATGTTTCCCTCTCTCACAAAAGCAGGAAAGTCTGTGAGTCACAACTCTAACTTAAGGGAATGTAACTATTCATATATCCAGATCAAGGCTTAACTTTCTCTCCTAAAAGAACTGAATTAAATTGCACCACCTCCCTCCATTCCCACAGCCCCTCCAACTTCACCTAAGAACTGTTGGGCGTATTCTTGATTTACATTCATTTACCCAAAGAGTACATTTGGATGTTATTCCTAAAATAAATTAACAATTACCTGTAAGATGGATTCATTCTTTCTTTGTGAAAGTAGACAACTTCTTTCAAATATAAGCTTTCCTTCTCACTAGCCAATACCTTCTCTACTTCTAAGCTTCCATCCCTTATTGCCTGAACATAAGGACCATGTCACTCACATACTCCTGTAAATTTAAAAAAGATAATCATACTGCCTCCTTTATGCAGGTGTGTTTAAATCAGGATTGGCCTTGTCAAGCTGCAGTAACAAATATTACCACAGTGTTTGTTGCCATTTGTTTCTCACTTAAAATACATTTCCAATGTGTATTGGCCAAAAGGCTATGCTCTTGGCATTCTCTCAGAGATCCAGGAAGGCTGAGCAGCCCCCATCTTGAATTGAAGGCCCCAGTGTACTACAGGGAATAGAGAGCTCCAAGTCTTGTATCAGCAAACGGATCTTCTGTCCTGGAAGTGACACAGGTCATTCATTCACCAAACCCAGTCTCATGGCCTCATCAACCACTGGGAGCCATGCAGTACAAACAATTTCACCTGCTCTGAGCTTGGGAGAACTGACATAAATGGTGAATAGCCCCAGTGACAACCACAACATTCTGAATTAATATTTGGTGACTGACCTCATTTCCTTTCCTTCTGAGAGAAATCTTGTGTATCTTCTTTACTTCTGGTTGCATTCTCTTTTTCTTTTTGAAGACTCAGAGAAAAGATAGGACCTATCACAATGTGTCAAGAACACATTCTTTCATTCTGCTGTTCTCTTTGACTTCATTTCCCTCATGTTACCTATACTGCTGGGGCTTCTGACCCCTTACATCCCCTTCTAGCTTTGACAATATCTGAAAACCTGAGACTGGAGCCTACAGAGCTCCTGACCAACACTGGGACAAGCGAGCATTTAATTTGGCTTTGTTTCTAGGTTCTGTTTTGTGTCAAACTTTGTTGCAAATATTCACACTTTTGCTATTACAGATTCCCAAGCATTTCTGAGAAAATCTCATCTTCTCTCTCTCTTGAACTTTCTACTCTAGAACCAATCAGGCCATGTAAAGTGAATCATGTTGAAAAAAGAACAACCCTGGTTAGACTCAATGCTCTTCTAGTAAAAAAGAAAAAAGTGTGTTTAATGAAAAAAGGAGCTCTGGTTCAAGATGATTCTAGCTACTTCCTGCATTTTGTCTGTTCAGGTTTGATGTCTATATCCTATAGTGTTAATAACTATTGTGCTAATAAGACTAAAGATGAAGTATTTCTAATACCTGAGTTACCTGAGTATATAAATCAGGAATTAGAAATAATAGCTGCTAAGAAGAGCTGACAAAACTAATTCCAAGTGAAAAAGTTATGTGTTGTGTATGTATCTCTGTGTGTGAATGTGTGGAGGGAAATGGCCAGGGTATAGCTCAGGGATTGAGCATGTGTTTAGCATATGTGAAACCTTGAATTCAATCCCCAGCATAAGTGCACAGGCATATATGCACACAGACACACCTACATATGACACAAACCTTCTCATGATAAGATAATTTGCTCTGAGGTAAAAGATAGATATATTTATCTAGCAATGGGTAGTCTTGGTTCTAAGTAAGTCCTTTAAGCTATCTATAGGGTATATATAGCTCCAGAAATATGTGTGCAAAAGGAAAATGCAATGAAAAGTAAGCCAGACCATTAACAGCATTAAAATCAAGTGATGTGATCCAATGTAGGACAGGCAATTTTAAACACTTCTGTTAGGGCAGGCTAACTTTCTAGGCTAAAATCAAAATTCAGACTTGGCTAAACCAATGTATGTGGATGTCTATACAAAACATATATGAATAACATTATTTGGAGAGATTATGGCCAGTTCCTTTCTTGTAAATATAATTATCTGGGATTATAGTTCAATTCCTGGCACTATCAGTGAGGTTTAGGTGCATTCCAAGTTTATGTCTTCTGTGTGTTATAACCTCCATTTTGGTGGAGAATAACAGTCCTTGAAGCAAATTGAGCTTTTCTCTCCCCTTCCAGGTGTGAGATGATCCAGTGAGGAAAAGTGATCAAAAATGAGAAAAGTGTTTTCAAGTGTGACCAAGAATTGATTAGATTCAGCCCTTTATAAGTAAGTTCTTTTTTATTCCACAAGGTGGCAGTAAGCACACTCATAAATGACCATTTGCTTCCAGAAGAACGAAGCCACTAAGTGGTAAAGTATTATTTAATCTCTGCGGAGGGAATTGATGCTATTGAAACCAGAATAAACACAGTTAAAGATTGGGTGAGGGCTGCTCACAGAAATCTCCCTCTGAAAACCCCTTCCTTAGATCCCAGGAGAGAAATGAAATTTTCAGGTTTCTTGTATGTCATGAGGTTCTGCTGTCCTCCAGAAATGGGACCTCTGGCTGAAGACCACAGAATGTGCTTTCTCCCTCCTATGGTCTTGAGGTTCTATTGAGGTTAGATAATATGCATTCTTTTGACTTTGATGGCTGAAAATATAGTTTATACCTGAAAGACAAATTGGACAAAAAATTCAGAAGCACTGTACTTAGTCCAAGTGGTCATAGAATGGCCTAATGACACTAACATTTGTTTGTTTACATTTTTATTTAGAAAGAAAAATCATCTCTTAAGTCAAAGACAGTATATTAGAATAATTAGATTTAAACTTAAAATGTGAAACTTTTAGTCTCTGTACATAGTCTGGCTAGCAAAATCATGGTGATGATGTCATGCCCATATTTTCTGACTATTAATGCTAGAATGAGGGGAACATGCAAGAGTTAGGTTAGATATGAAGAAGTCTCTAAACATAGGGATTGAATTTCCTTTTCTACCATCCTAACCTAACTAGATTGTTTTGTATGAACTATTCGGAGCCCTCCTAATCCTGTATCTGAATCCATGTCTCTCTACTGAAGTGGGAGGGTCAGGTGCTTAGAAGCACATGTCGACCACTCAGCACACATGTCAACAAACATTGCTTGAGTTCCCATATTTCAATTTGAGCCCTGAAATCGAAAGATGAGAAAGATACATTGTCTGATCTTGAGGTAAGAAAGTCCTTTTTGCATCTTTCCAAAAGTTTGTTGGTGGCCTTGTTTGTGACCTTAGTTTCCATGTTAGAATTGAAGGGCAGTTAATGAAGAACTGATCTGAAATTTTAGTTGGATCCCTGAATAGACAATTATCTGTATGGCCAGTGCCTAGTGGGAACTTTCCATGATCACTGCCTAGCAGGTGAAATAAGAGCTTCCACTAATTTTCCTTCATAGGAACTATAAAATTTGCTTATTCTCTGATTATAGGGTGATCCATAGCTAGTAAGTATCATTCACTTGGAGAAAAAGGAGAAAATAAATTCTGATATTTAACATAAACATGGCATTCTTTGAGGACCTTCTTTCTAGTGAGCACTATTTGCTTCTTATAATGACTACCTCAAGGCATACGATATGGAGAAACATTACTGACCCTATCATTGATGGGTAGACTGAGTCAATGACATATTAAGAAATCCACCAACTCTCATATAATCTGTTAGGAATAGAATTGATAATAGGGAACTGTAGTCCATTGGCATCTGACCAGATGTCATATCTCTCACACAGGGTCTCTGTTGGACTAGACAATGCCCTTCTGGGCAGACACAGCCCTCTGTATGGTGCATGTGCTGAATAGAGAAGTCTGGGCTGTATTTCAGTTCCCATTCTCTTTCTTGGCTGGGTACCCTTATATAGTATGTAACTTGCAACTTGTACACCTCTGTGTTGTCCTTGTCTTTCTCTGTTATCACTTTATACTTGGGAATCAGATTCTTAACATGAATTGGTGAGAAAACTGAGTACTGGCAAAGCCAGGCATGTGGCAGATGCTTAACGAAATGTTCAGTGAATTAGGATAGGCATCCCATCAGGCTTGCCTGGTCAGCCTGCACCATTGCATCGCTGTGGTCACAGAGCTCTCCACAAGGGTGTGTACAGAGCCAACAAAGAAGTCAGAGGACAGGTACAGGTCTCATTTGAGTACCTCTTTTTTTCTGGGTATTGTATTCCCTTACATGGAATTTGCTCCCAAACTGTGTGTTAGAAATAACAACTTCTCATTTTTTTGAAGTTGACCACACACCTAAATGGGTGGGGCATACTCCACCAGATATGAGAAGACAGAACCACCAATAGCTAGCTGTCCTTCATCTAGAACTTGGGTGAGAAGGGTGTGGCAGAGAGACAGCTACTTTAGGATTCTATTAGATCCAGATGAGATTTATATATGGACTTTGATCTGTTGATTGAGAATCCTAAGGGTGGAAGGGCTGGAGTCTGCTTGTTGGAGAAAATGTGTTATTGTTTCCAAAGACTGGAAATTCATGTGTCATCATTCTCTCTGATGCAGTGGAGATCTGCTGGATTTGGTCTAGACAGGGTGTGAGGCTGGGACCAGTGGGCTGCTTAGATAACCCACAGAGAACTCTTCTTTGTAAGGGGCAGAATTCAGCTATTCCTGGCATTATCAGTTGTTTTTACAAAGCAACTGTGAAAACAAAGTGATCCTGCAGTGAAAAGGAGACTCCCCTCCTCCTCCCCCAACAGAGTCTTGTAAATATCACAAATTCCTTTTCCTTCTAGGTCCCTCTCCCTCTCCCTCAATTTTCATCTTTGTTGGACAGTTCAAGGATATATCTGGATCCTTTAAGACGTCAAACAAATATGACTTCCTTATTATCTAATGTCTGTATTTTGACATAATGTTTTTTAAATGACTATTTTCATTTAAATTTTTGGTTGTTTATTCATCTTTTTGGAGGGAGGTACATAAACAGGTGGGAACACACTAATGAAAGGATTCTCTGGCATTAAGAAACGCTACACCCACAGCCAAGTACCAGGCTTGACCTACTGTACCCTCGCTTTTGAATTCTGACACATAGAATTTTTACTGCATGTTTGGTTGACCCACTGATCAATGGAGTCTTGCTACTATAAAAATTTTATAACTGTCCTGCGATAATATGACTCTGAGGCCCCTAGAAAGCTGTAGGCATTCAAGAATGACTTCAGATGAGGATATCTACTCATGGGGATGACCCCCCTCCAGGAAACAGATCAAAATTAGGTGAGGAGGGGGCATTGGGATTGTGTTACTTATGCCTGAATTTGTATTGTGAAAAATAGAAAGGTGCATGGTGTTAGGGCAGTTTTCAGGTTGATATTGCTTATCCTTAGTTGGTACAACATTTCTTTTTTCTTTTTTTGAATGAAGTATTGTTTTATTTTAATTCATTTTATTGTACTTTACGTTTTATTATTTTCTTTCATTTGTGGTATTAAGGTTCAAAATGAGAGCTTTTTTATGCAAGGAAAATGTTCTACCACTGAATAGTTGTACCTCACAGCTCCCTTTAAAGTATTTTTCTTGGATATATGGTTTTATAAAAAATCCAATAATCTGATTTAGGTACAGATTAACAAATCATTACTGATTGAAAATATTTCTAAATAGTTGCCTAGTTTTCTACTGCAAAACTATAGAAATGGGTGATGTTCTTTGACATGTTTTTTTTTCCATTCAATATAGTCTTACATATTGGAGGCAATCATTATTACATATTCATGCATATATGGATATTGATAAAGTAAGTTAAGGCTGATCCTAGTCCAGGGTCTCCCTGCTTTGATCTCTCCCTGCTCCCATGTCTCCTCTACTTTATCCCCGTGTTATAGATAGAACTAAGCCTATACCTGTATATTATTTTTTGAATTTTTGGATCCTCTTTGCCCACCTACGTGTATTGGACTTCTCTTAGGAGTCGAGGGTTCCCAGCTGCATTAATAACTCCCCTAATCCTTCCCTCCTCTTCCTGGCCCCCTCTCTTCTTCCCCCAGCTTCCTAGTTATGGTTCCCCTTCTTATGTAAAAATTCACCTATGCTGAATTTATTTTTGAGCTTAGTTAACTTTCAATTTGTCTTAGATTTTAATCTAGCTTCCACATATGAGAGAAAACATTCAGCCCTGAAGTCTCTGAATTTATGATATTTCACCCAGCATAATTTTTTCCGTCTCCATCCATTTGGCTGCAAATGCCATGATATCATTCTCTCTAATAGCAGAGTAGAACACCTTTGTGTATATACCCACAGTTTTTTAATCCATTGACCAGTGAGGGGCATCTGGGTTGGTTCCATAGTTTAGCTGTAGTAAATCGAACTGCTATAAACATTGATGTAGCGGTGTCCCTGAGGTATGCTGATTCTAGCTCTTTTGGGAAAATACCCAGGACTGAGATAGCTGTGTCATAAAGTGGTTCCATCCCTAGTTTTTTGAAGAGTCTATGCTGCTTTCCAGAATGGCTGTACAAGCTTGCTGTCCCACTAACAGTGTGATAGTGTTCCTCTCTTCCCACAACCCTTCCAGAATCTGTAATTGTTCACATTCTTCATTTTTGCCACTCTGATAGGAGGTGGAATCTCAGTGAAGTTTTGATTTGCATTTCTCTGATTGCTAGAACATTTTCTCGTATATTTATGGGGTTTTTTTTATTTCCTCTGTTGAGAAGTTTCTATTTAGATCCCTAGCCCATATATTGATTGGATTATTTGTGGTTTAGGTGTTCAGTTTTTTGAGTTCTTTGTATATTCTGGATATTAGCCCTCTGTCAGAGGTGTAGCAGAAAAAGATTTTCTCCCATTCTGTAGGTTCTCTCTTGACACTCTTGACTAATTCTGTAGCTGAAAATGCCATTTTCAGTTTAATGGCATTGCACTCATTTATTCTTGGCTTTAATTCTTGCGCTATGGTAGTCTTGTTAAGGAAGGCAGTGCCAACACCGATGTCATGGAATCTTGATCCTATTTTTTCTTCTAGTAATTGTATAGTTGCTGGTTTAATTTCTAATTCTTTGATCCATTTGATCTGATTCTTGTGCAGAGTGAGAGATAAGGATCTAATTTCAGTTTTTTGCATATGGCTGTCCAGTTCATCCAGCATCATTTGTTGAACAGGCTATTTTTCTTCCACACTATATTTTTGCCACCTTTATCAAATATCAGATGATTAAAGCTTTGTGGGTGTATCTTGGTATCTTCTAGTCTTTTCCATTGGTCTTCATGTCTGTTTTGATACCAATACCACACTCTTTTTGTTACAATAGCCTATAGTATAATTTCAGGTCAGGTATTATGACACCTCCTGATGCCTCTTTCTTGCTGAGTAATGTTTTGGCTATTCTGGGTTTCTTGTTATTCCAAATGAATTTGAGAACTGCTTTTTCTATATCCATGAAGAATGTCATTGGTATCTTGATGGGGATTGCATTGAATCTATACAAGGGTTTTGGCAGAATGGCCATTTTAATTATATTGATTCTGCTTAACAAGAACATGGAATGTTTTTTCCATCTACTCAGGTCAATTTCTTTTTTTAATGTTCGATAGTTTTCATTATAGAGATCCTTTATATCCTTTGTTAGATTGATGCCCAAGTATTTTATTCTTTTTGAGATTATTGTGAATGGAATGGATTTCTTGATTTCTTCAATGGAACTGTTGCTGGAGTATAAAAAAGCTATTGATTTATGAGTGTTGATCTTATAACCAGCCAGTTTGCTGAATTCATTTATAAGCTCTAGAACTCTTCTGATTGAGCTTTTTGGGTCTGCTAGGTATAGGATCATGTCACGTGTTTTCAAGTATGGCATTCACTTCAGTTTTCCAAAACCTCTGTAGGTAAAGATAAGTCTAGCAAGCAAAGGTAATGTGATAGGAAGGTAGTGTGGAACTTGTGAATTTGGAGAGCAACAAGAGAGTGGAGTTGATGTAGGCTATTCTGCTAAAATAAAAGAAAGAAAGGGGAAGAAATAAATGATTTCGAGGGAAGATGAGAGGAGCAGAATGTAATTTAGGTGTTGACAGAGGAAACAGAAAAAGGGAGGCTCACTACTGAGAGTCTCTTCAGCACAAAGAGACTATGCAGTAGTTTGCAAGATCACAGGAAGCTACAGATTGAACCACAGCAGTACAAATACAGCACAGACATACAAAACAAACAACATCAACAACAACAAAAAAATCAAAATACAAACATGCAGGAGCACCAATTCCAAGAAAGAGAAAAAAAAAGAGTTGGAAAGGGTATGAATTATTATCATTGAGGTTAAAATATGCAGTGGGGGTATATGTTCATATCTGACATCTAGGAGGCACTTTCTGGGTGAGGTTGCTGGAGGGACTGTATTTTGGTGTTATTAGCTGGATGTCAGATTCCCAGGAGTCCTCCCAATATTATTCTCCTGTAGAGGGGATGCAGCCTTTCACCACCCCTGTTTCCTAGGAAAACAGCCTTTTGGGCTACTTGGGTTAAACACCTGGGAACTTTATTGTTTGCCTGCCCAAACTCTTGCCCCACTTCAGCTGGGGTCCCAAGAACTGCTGGCAGTCTTGTGGATCTTGGAGCAGCTGCAAGGGTTTCTTGCTGATCCTATTGAGACAGTTTAGGAGACAATAAAATGGCTAGGTAGTCAGGACTATGTGCTCCATTCAAACACACGTGGAAGCTAACCAAGGTAGAGCGATTAATGGGCATGCTCAGGGCCTTCAAATGCGAACTACCATCAGGCTCACCTACAGGAGCAACTCTTTTGTCCTAGAGGCCAGAAAACCAAGAAGTAGGGGTGGACACAGATGAGAACTAGGAAAGATTTGCTACCTATTTTGCATAGATTTTAACTAATGGTTTTGGTGCTTAGTTTCAACGCCTGTTTTACATATGGTTTAACCAATGATGTTGGTGCTTTTCTTAATGCTTGCTTTACATGAATTTTAATCAAGGCTCATACCCAAACTAATATAATCCCTGGCCTAATATAGGTAAGATGATATCCTGTTTCCAGGTACCCCTCCGCCTTGCGGAGTCTCTGTTCTACTTCCTTAAATAAATCCTACTCCTTTTACTCTTCCCTTCCATGGTTGTCTGTGGATTTTATTCTTCAGATAGGCAAGACAAGAACCCAGAAGTTTGACGCTGAATTCCTGGGGTGTGCTTCCACAACAAGAGCTAGCTACAAGGCACCACTCAACAGTAGTGGAGAAAAACCCAGCTCTTAGCTGGGTAGCTGCTAACACTGTTTAAGAAGCAGAGACATGCAGCCAGCCCAAATGCCCAGTTTTAACTGGGAATAGCTGCAAACACTAAAAACGGGCTATTTTGGATGCTGGAATCTGTAGTTGGCCCAAACTCCATTCACCAGAAGCTGTGAATCCGACCTCATCTCAAAACCCCCACATCACTAGAGGAGTGCCTGGCCTGAACTGCGCTATCCTGGGACAGTCATCGCCACAATCTTGAGTGACCTAAGGCCCCGACTTGTCCCAAGAGATGATGCCTGAGGCAGTCTCAGCCCCAGCAAGCAGGGGAGGGGGTTCCACACTGAGAAGGAGACACTAGCCCAGCCAGACCTGTGCCTGGGGAGGTCTCAAATGCAAACACAAGGGGTGTGGAAGCCAAGTTCCATGTGGAGTGCCCAGGGCCTATGGGACCACCTCTGTTCCTAGGTCTCAGGACCTGAAAGTAGAGGAAAGCCCTGGTTCAGGGATGCCCCTTGGGATCATAGGCCACTGAAGATAATCTCTGCCCAGCCTGAGAGGTCCAAGGTGTTATCTGCACTCCAGAGTCACAGGTCCTGCAAGCCAGCCCTGCCCAGCCTGTGTATGTCCTGTGGAACTGCCTGTGATGCAGAATCCTGATCTGCAACTCCACCTGGAGTTTGGTGTATCTCTAGGGTCAGGGAGGGGCAGCCTTTATTTGAGAGGACCAGTAGGGTGCATCAGCCAGACCAACACAGCCCCCAGGGCAAACAATCACCTGCCTGATGGTGTAGCCACTGGGAGTCCAATCTGAGGTCCCAGTTCTTGGAGCACCTGTTTGGAATGCCCACTGGGTGGAGTAAAAATGGTGATCACTGTGCTCGTTGGGGGGGGTAGTCTAAGTAGCCTGCATTAATGCAGTCTCTGGGCTCCTGCTGGGGAGTGCATCGGGCACTCTTCTGATATCAGAGATTACCAGTCCAAATTGTCCTTTCTCTATTTGTGTGCTCTGCTCCCTCCCTTCTGTGCCCATCCAGCCACCCACTGGCTGGGTGGCAGTCCTTGCAGCCAGAGCTGATCAATCTTTATTTGGATTTTCTTGTACACTTACTTTATCCAAGCCTCTGCATCTATAAAATTTGTTGCTTGAATGCTAATGAGTTTAGGCAGAAATTTGCAGTTCATCCACCTCACAGAAAGGCTCTTCTCCCACCATTGGCATCCCGCTTCACAGAAAGATTTTTCATGCAGCCCTTCCTGCTGGTTACTATCGTCTGGATAATTTTGAATAGTGTTCCTTCAGAAACAAGGATGAAAAAAGGACAATTACTTATCTGTTATCTGTCACCTTCCCAAGGTTTTTGTGTGCTGTACCAGCTCCTGATGAAATTAGTATTTGAACTGTGGCCATTTAACACAATGATGTGCTAGGCTATTGGTTCTCCACATAAAGGAAACATCAAATTATATACTTATTTTTCTAGAAACTTCAATTCTTTTCTGACTAAACGCAACACTTTTGGGGGTTTGTGCTTACTTTTGCTCAATTAAAAAGTTGAAAATAGGGCTGGAGTGGTGGCTTAGTGGTTATAGTGCTTGCCTGGCATGTGCAAGGATGCAGGTTCAAACCCTAGCACCATGTGCACAACGAAGTGTCCAAGCAACAAAAGCCATGTGAAAAACTGAATGAGATTGATTCTGTCTCTCTCTCTCTCACTGTCCCTCTCTCTTTAAAAAACAAAAGAAAGTTTAAAGCAACCTTTGTGTTGTCAGTTTTTAGCACACTGTCTAGCATATGGAAAGTGCTGTCCCTGCAGAATGAATAAACGAAGGAATGAGTGGAATGACCATTATGCTTTGGGCCACACTGAGCATCGTATTGTATTGAGCCTTGCTGCATTGCTGTGAAGTCTCACCAAAACCACAGATAGCGTCAAAAGTTCTCATGGTGAGCCTCACTGATTTGGGGGAATCATTTGAACTGTAAAAAAAAAAAGTGGTCAATAAGCATTTCCATGGTCATCTCTTTCTTTGTTTGCTAACCCAAAGACTTAACAAAAATCACAAACCAGATGCACTGAAGAGATCTGTTCATTCTGTAAAACTCAGCAGGAAGAGATGTAGAAAGAGTGGAACACAGTTTATCATTTTTTGTTAGATCCATTTTCTGGGTCTTTCTGTTAGCCTTGATTTCTCTCAGGCCAGTGCAGTGTGAATTTTCATGCTTACCTGGAGAGACAGTGCTCTAAACTTGACTGGATCTCACCAAACTCATAAGGAAACAAATTTCTGCTCTGGATTGTGGCTCTAGACTCAATACCACAAATGCTGAACCTTGTAATTTCACTTCTATTAGTGCTGTTCTTCCTTGAGGATCCAGCTTGTGCTGTCTTATTCCCAGCTTGGATGGTCTTGTTCCACTTATTTTTTTACAATAATAGCAACTTCCATTTGTCCTGTGCTTTGAAAAGAGATAGTGGTAAAAAGGGTTTTTTATGCATATTCCAAAACATACAATGGGCCATTCAAAACAGAGATTATGAACTTTATTTATTCATTGATTTATTATTCTAAATGTGTAACACAAGGCAGGAGACATTTATTCAATACATGCATGTTGAGTGAATAAGACAAAGTGTCACATTATATTCAGTTTTGGAAAGTGTGACAACACTGTGAGAATTTCTGAATGCATGCAAATTATAGAGTTTGAAGCCAGGCATGATTTAAAAGAAAATTTTTTTTTTTACCTATATTAGCATGCTCTTCCACTGACCCACACCTCAAGACATTTTTTTTTTTTGGAGACAAGTTCTTGCTAAGTGGTCAAGGCTGGCCTCAAAGATGTGATCCTCCTATCTCAGCTTCCTGAGTCTCTTGATTATGGGCATGTGTCATTAATGCCTAGCATATTTAATCTTCATAACAGTCATTTAAAGTGATTTTTATTATGATCCTCACCTTATAGAGGGGAGAAGCTGATTGAGCAAAGAGGCTGAGTGAGTTGTCTAAGCCAGTGAGAAATAGAGCAATGAATGGAATGCAGTCATTCTATGCTGAGGTTGTACCTTTAGCCACAATCCCAAAATGCTTTCAGATTATAGTACTGTCAATGTTCATGGTACTTCCTACTCAGGAGAAGAATCACATATAAAGTACAATTCATAAAAAAAAAGGAAAAAAAAGGATTTTAGTTTCAAGTCATTTCCAGATTTGAAGCAAATTTCTGGGATTTAGTTTGGGAATTAGGATGAAGGGAATCCCTCTAACTCATCAATGTCTTGAAATCTCATCTCCACTGATTTCCTATCATACATTTCATGTACAACATGTAATACTTCTGGACTTTTTTGTCCCCAGACACACAAAAGTAATTGATATAATGATGTTAAGTGATCAATCTTTGTACAGTAGTCTTATCAAGTGTTACAAAAGTATTTTTATTGTGTTTCCTTTAGAGCAGTTATTGAGAGAGTTTTCTATGCAACTTCCTTAGAGTATGGTGAGTGTTCACGTCTAGATAGTCAACTCGTAATATTGCATATGAGTTAAGCTTGAAGATAAAGAATCATGAATCTGAATTATGGGTTTTGTTTCATAGGCATCTGCCTAGTTTTTATTTTCTTGATTGTAGTTTTTATGTTTATTAATTGTGAAAGCAATACATGTTTGTCACAAATGACATGATATAAAGAAGTATAAAAAATTAATCACTTTTCTAAACACATGCACGTGCGCATGCTATTGCTTCATGGGTAGTACAGCACTTTTTTTTTTTTTAAGAGAGAGAGGGACAGTGTGAGAGAGAGAAAGAGAAAATGAACTTTATTTAGTTTTTCATGTGGCTTTTGTTGCTTCAACACTCTGTTGTGTATATAGTTCTGGGGTTCGAACCCATGTCCTCACTTATGCCAGGTAAGCACACAACCACTGAGCCACTGTTCCAGCCCAACAAGCACTTTAAATAATTAAATAATCCTAGCTCCTCCCTCTCATCCCTGTTTCATCACTGTCACTCATTTCCTTATGTATCACACAATCAACTACATTGTTGCTGTTGCCATTTTGCATTTTGAACAAGCTGTCATCTATTAGATTAAGAATAATAAAATTACAGTTTTTATTTTATCTTCACTTAATGTCTTCTTTGATCATCCTCTCTGTGCGGATCCAAGTTTCTAACCTATTTTTCTTCTCTCTAAATAACTTAAAAAAAAAAGTTTCCTGCAAAGCAAGTTTATTGGCAACAAATTTTCTCAGGTTTTTTTTTGTTTTAATCTGAGAAAATAAGTCTCCTTGGCTTTTGAAGGAAAGTTTTACAGGGTATAGAATTGTGGGTTGTGTTTTCCCCCCTGAATATTTTAAACATTTCATTCCACCTTCTTCATACTTATATGATTTTTGAAAATTAAGATATACTTCTAATCTCACTCCTCTGCAGGTAAAGTGATTTGTTTTTGGTTTGGCTTCTTTCAGAATTTTCTGCTTATCTGTGTGTGTGTGTGTGTGTGTGTGTGTGTGTGTGTGTGTGTTGAGAGAGAGAGAGAGAGAGAGAGAGAGAGAGAGAGGGAATCGGTTTTATCCTCTGGCCCATTTGTTCATCATTTAGTTGTGCATGTGGAGCTAGGGTTCAAACCTGGGTTTTCACACATGTTAGGCAAGTGTTTCAACTGCTGAGCTACCATTCCAGCCCTGAATTTTTGTAGTTTGAAAGTGATAAGTCTAGGTTTTTGGCGTGTGTCCTGTTTGACGTTCTCTGAGCTTCTCTGTGCTTTGGTGTTGTATGTTAATTTGGAGATGTTTTCAATTATTATTGTTTCAAACATTTCTCATCTCCCATTATCTCTTTCTTCTCCTTTTGGTATTCACATTATGTATATGTTACACATTTTGTAGCTGTTCTACAGTTCTTCAATATGCTATTCTGTTTTTTTTTTCTCTTTGCTTTTTAATTTTTTTTTATTAGAAGTATATAGAGATACAATTGAGGGGGAAACATTATCAAACCAACAGTAATAAATGTATATATACTTTGTTATCCAGGGGAAATGCCAAAACATGGATGACCACCTTGGGTTTCACCTGTTGCAGTTTCCCCCAGAAGAACTCATGGGTTAAAAGGGTATCTCGTGGAGGAATGACAACAGCTTCTGAGATGGTTCCCCCCTATTCCCACTCTCCAGTCTTCTAGGAGTTCTTCATACACCCTCCCCCCTCCCCATCCCCCTCTCTACTTCTCCAAGTATCCTAGGGAGCCATCCCCCTATTACTCTGAGAGTCCTTCAATTTGAAGTATTATTAGGTTAGCCATCTACTCTACTGCTTCCCCATATATTCTAGTGTCCA
>PVKS010017183.1:0-42512 GCA_004027875.1 Aplodontia rufa | reverse complement strand
TATATATATATATACCTCACAGTTTTTGGATACATCCATGCAGTGAGGGGCATCTGAATTGATTCTATAATTTAGTTATTGTAAATTGAGCTGCTATGAACATAGATTTTGATGTGTTGCTATAATGTGCTGATTCTAACTTGTCTTAAAAGACCTATCTTCAACTTCAGAAATTCTTTCTTCTGCTTCATATACTCTGTTGTTGAGGCTTTTAACTGTATTTGTACTTCCATTTTGTGAGTTCTTCAGCTTTAAGATTTTTCTTTGGCTATTTTTAGTGGCATCTTCTGCTGAATTTCTCATTTAGATCATGTATTGTTTTTCTAATTTCACTGAACTAATTTATTGTTTTGAATCTTTCTGACTTTCCCTTAAATAATTGTTTTGATTTCTTAAGCCTTTTCATCAATTTACATTTCCTTGGGATCTTCTTAAAGAATCAGTTGTTCTTTGGAGGCATGTGCTACCCTGCTTTTTTCATGCTTCTTTTGTTGATTTTTGAACATGTTTAGAATTGCTATCTCCATAAATTCTATAGGCATTATTAAAACACTTTCTCCTTAAGATATATTTTAAACTGTCAGTTGGGTAAGCTATGTTGGCTATGTTGACTTAAGTTAAACATAGTAGTATAATCTTCATATAACTCCTTCAGGTATAATCAATATCAAAATGGGGCAGATTTGTTGGAAATTCTGTGTGTAGCCCATATATCTGCAGGTAAAATGGTCCCCTGTGTTTCCATAGGTCACATGGGAACAGAACCAATGTGCCAGACAGAATAGGCAAGTGTGACAAATATGACAATGGAGACAAATATATTTTGTGAATTTTAGAACTCTTAATTAAATGTTAAGGTGATTTCATTCTATTATTATCCATCCTGTGAGTACATTTTATTAGGGACATTCAATTGTGAAATTATATGATTCAATCTACATTATTAAGCAATAAAATATATCCACATTTATTGCCTACATAGCCATATTTTAAGTTAGTATAGACAAGAAAATATGATAATAAAAAGTGGGTAATGAGTATGTATTTTGACATCTTTAAATCTTAGCTTTAAATAAATAAGAACATCTATTTCTGAAAGATTTTACTTAGGTTAAGTGAGTTTGAATTAATCAAGATAAAATGTGGATATGAATAACAGGCATAGAAATAAAAATCAAACTGCATATTCTGTAAAAGAAGCTGCTTGTCTGAAAGTATTATGTTCATTTTTAAGTGTCTCTATAGTCTGTAATTTTGTTGATTCTGGGCCATTTGTCTGTATTGTTCTTCCATGAATCATAACAACCTATGGATTATTTAAATCATTTCACTGTTAAGAATAACTATTTGATTGGAACATGCTTTGAAACAAAGTCTTTTACTGGGTGAAAGAGTTAGAAAAGTAATGATTATTTTACAATGCCTTTCCAGTACTTCTTGGCTGTTTCAAACATGTTAAAGATATTAGTTCCAATCAATTCACTGATTAGTACTTTTAAATGTGAGAGTTTTATAAATCTCTACAATAATTTGGAAAATATTTGGAGCAGATTCATAGAAACACTTTTTACATGTGTTTCTAGAAATTTCTACTCATGTTGATGCTCATTTTAGAAAGAAGAATTACTGTATAGTTAAGCATCTGAAAAATACTAATGAAATCGTATATATAAATTTGTATGAATTTTAAGCATGCTTTTTGATCAATTTTATTTTACTTAGTAAACACCAGTTGACCAAATAACAATGGTAGAAAATATCAGTCTTAGCAGTGTTAATCTTGCAAGTGCTACATATATGCAGAAACACTTTTTATATAGGAATTACAAGTACTTCAGGAAATAAATTCATCCCTTTAACTTAAATTTGTGTTTAATAAAATGCATATATCAATAGGTTTTTTTGGAAAGACTTTAAAAAATATGGGTTCTCATAGAGAGCAGCTAGCTTACTATTCAACAATGAGTTACCTATATGCTTAAACCATTATTGTGTATTAAACAGTGCTAAAAATGAATGTTTTTCATTTCTGAAGTGTTTGCAGGATGTGTGAAATAATGACCCGTTTGGAGGAATCATTCCTCAAGTTATTTGAAACAAAATTACATGTAGGTTCATATTAGTTCAATTAGTCAATTAATTGTATATTATTTAAGTACTTTTGGACTATAATAATTAGATTTCATTTTCCCTCAATTTCACTAAACACTAACTCCATCAAAGTTAATTTCACTAAAAACCAGTTAATTATAAGCTATAACTACATCCCTGCATCACTGAATTTTTGTATGATGGGAAGATGGGTATCTATGGAAAAGTTAATTCCTTCTCTTAGAAAAGTACTCATGACCACTTATACACTATCTGTATTTTACAGTTCCAAGGTGTCCAGAAGATTCAAGTCAAGTCCAAATAATGAAGCCCCAGTTTAGACAATATAGTTTATCTATGAAAACAAATTCCAAATGTTTTATATTTCTCTCTTTCTATTTCACTTCTCTTTCTATACACACATACACATAAATAAATACTTTTTTCCTAAAAAAAAATATATATATGTATATGTATATATGTATATAGCTTATAGGCAATTTTGCAGTAGAAAATACTTGTTTTTCAAAATTGTGTGCCATTAATACCTTCTCTTGAAATACTTTCCTTTGACATCAGGAAATAAATGTCCTGAGAAATGTGAAACAACCAGGGGAGTGGTTCATTCCTGCTGATGATGTTAGTCAGTACAAATAATTGTGCAAATTTTTTAAACAAATAAGATTTATATTTTAATTTAATGACAATAGTATTCATTCAGCTGATATTTTTAGATGTGTTAACATTTTAGGGTAAAAAAACTGTAATTTATATTGTAAATAAAGTTGGGAAATCTAAAACAGTTGGTGTAGATTTATCAGATACATTTATTTACATTTTCAATTAGAATATATCAATTTAAATAAATAACATTTGACTTTACACACCTCCTTAAAATGACATTAGTTTTTATAGATCTTAACACAATTTAGAAAAACTTACTTAAATTGATATTAACTTTTCAGTGATTTCAGAAGCAAATAATTACCTATTTTAACTTGCTGTATTTACATCTTTACTTGTTATCACATTACATTTCTAAACAGCTATGTGGTTATTTTCATTTTGCAAAGAAATAAATATTATTTAAACATTTAAAAAGATTTCCTGTATATAAAAAAGTCTCTTTATCAACTTTCTATTTTTTTAGTGCTTTCACATATATGGTTGTTTTATGATTCCCTAGGCATTAATGAATTAATTCAGATGTGATAACTATATTTCCACTGAATGCGTTTATAACAATGTACTATTAAGTTCAATAATTTATATTTTTTCTGAGAATTTTGATTTGCAAAAAAGATTGTTACATAGCACAATGGAGCTGGAATTTTACATTTAGTACATTTAGTATCATCAATTACAGAACTATGGTCTTCTGGCCATAATGCATTTCTCTTTATTGCATTTAATACAAAGTGGTGTTTGTAGCCTGAATTC
Source organism: Aplodontia rufa (assembly GCA_004027875.1). Taxonomy (NCBI): domain Eukaryota; kingdom Metazoa; phylum Chordata; class Mammalia; order Rodentia; family Aplodontiidae; genus Aplodontia; species Aplodontia rufa. Next base: position 38,981 of record PVKS010017183.1, on the reverse strand, counting down.
AGTTCTCGGTCATTGTCCTTATACTGGAAGTTTCTTAATTTATTGGAGTCTATTTGTAACTGTCCATCACTTATACCTTACTAAATTTGTATTTTGCTAACTAGAATTTACAAAAAACTATGAATTAAAAAAACAGAATATTTTTAGTTATAAAGTGAATATTTTACCTTCTTTGAGTTTTTGTTTTTTTATTTTAATAACTACTATCCAATGAAGACATAGGATTTGGGTGACTGGAACTTGTGAAATGTAAGGGAAATTCTGAAGTGTGTGATTTTCAAATAAAGATGACCCCATAGCTCTTCTGCTGGGAAATATCAGAAATGTCTGGCATTTTTATCTTCACAATGACTGGAATGTAATGAATACCAGCTAAGAGTATTAGCAAACAGTCTATAAAGCATAATAGAGATCCCTACAATGACTCCATTTGTAATCTAAAAGCAAAAATAGTGCCCCTGTTGGAAAACAAATTGCTTGAAGTAAAAGAATAAAAATTAAAAAAATAGAATATAAATGTAAATGAGGGATTCTTAAAATTATTCTCCATTATTTTCTTAGATAAAACTGCATCAGTCATCATAGCACAAAATCCCGTCAAACTCCTTTCTTTTTGGATACGGAATTACCTTGTAAATTTTCACCTCTGACTATGGGTATCAGGAGAGTGAAAACATTAATGCATTTGAAATGAAAGGTCTCTGTCTAACGAATTGAAAATGCAACTACATAATATGATAATGAGATTGGTAAGCACCAAGGTAAAGTGATTTGATTAAGTTAATGGAGACTGTGTGGGTGGGAATAAGAAATTGCACATACTGCAGTATTTTAATACAAGTAGAGTTACTGAAAGTAAGAAGTATTTTAAATTTCTTTTATCATTTATTTCATAATTTCTATACTCTTTTGCCATTCATGATCTAGTAGTGTCACATAATGTTATTAAGGTATATTACAAATAAAAGCTCATTGTAACAGACATCTATAAAATCAGGTGCCACATAACCTGGGTACATGAGTCACCAACTGATAAATCACAATCCACCTCCCCTGAAGGTTGCATGCACACACACACACACACACACACATGCACTAATTCACTATTTTGGTTTCTCTCAAAACAGCCTAGATCATTAAATCACCAGAATTTTTAAAACAAATAACAATCTTCATGCAATTAACATTTCCATGTTGCTTATAATACATGCATTTTATTTTATATATGGGTTATTAGTCTGAAATTTGGCTTTGTGTCCTATAATCTTTGCAACTACCCATTTGGCAAGGTCACTGCTGAGTCCTTCATTGAATTAGAAATTCAATTAAATTGTGAACTTGTATGACATTACACTTTTCACAGAAGTACTTTCAGAAATGTGTGTTTACATTACTTTAAAAAGAGTTTCTGCAATGCACCCTCTCTATTTAACTAGAGTAGATTTCAACATTTCATAAAGTTAAAAACTAATAACTGGATATTGTTTTGGTTGAGTTTTCATACTTCAACAGCATGGAAATTGATAATTTAGTTTTCACACTTTTTTGGAAATATACTAAGTGTACAGTATAATGTCTACTTACACCTAAAAACATAACCAATTCTTAGCTTCAATATTCATGTTTATTATCTTTATCTTTTTCCCTTTCTTTAGCAAGAGACTTCTCAAAAGAACATTATTTATGTGCTCCAAATATTAACGTTATGTAAAAATATTCCTTTTATTAAGCAATATTAAAAATTAAATATATACTAGTAAATATCAGTTTTATTCACATAATCCTTAATATTTTCTGCATTCTAGCATCTTTCCTCCAGTGTCAAGTAGTAAATTCTTGAGAAATGACACTGAACTTCTAGATTCCTGAATAATTGTAAGCATGTCCTTAGCTTCTCATTCTCCAGAGTTTTCTATTAACAGACAGTATCTTCTTAGCATTGCTCTTGAAACCCTCACGTACTTGAATATTTTTGCTTTCGTTTATTTTTAAATAAAATACCATTTATTTGAATGAGCAATCTTTTCATCTCCAACGTCATTTTTTTCTTATCTCTTTTAGGGCCCATTCTACATTTCAGAATAACTGTAAAAGAAACTGAGATATCATTGTATGCCAAGCTTTTCATCCTCTGCTCTCTTGACTTTTCAACAAGCTTTACTTTCCAACTTTCTCAGGTACTTTACATTTTAATTCAAGATTCCTCAATTGCATGTAATTTTCATGTTCATCGTAAGTTTTAGAAATACGTATACATAGAGGAATGGCTCAGCTGAGCTAACTAAAATATACATTACTTCACACATTTTTTTCCTCTTTATAGTGAGAACAGTGAGACCCTACTTTTAGTAATTTCTAAATTATAATATATTTTTACTAATGAGTTTATAGAATTTTGCAACAGATCTTTTGTACTTAATCCATCACCATATTGAAATGAAAATTATCTTTTTTTAGATTTTTTATGCTCCCATTTATTTAATGTTTTCTACAGATTTTACTGGTGCATTATAGTACATAATGGTAGGAGCTGTCATTGCATATTAATACCTATACACAATATAACAATATGATGTGATCAGTTTGGTTCGCCAGTATTTCCCCCTCCCATCCTCTGCATCTCCCCAAATTCTTACCTCTTCTGTGCATATTCTGCTAGTCACCATTCTGTTCTCTACTTCTATGAGTTCAACTCTTTGATTCCACATGTGCAATCATGCAATATTTATCTTTCTTTGCCTATCTTATAGCACTTTAAAAACGTTATGTTTTCTTAGTTCAGGATTTTGCAAATCACCCGCTTTCTTTTTTCTTAAAATGAAAAACCACTCTAGTGTGCGTGTGTGTGTGTGTGTGTACTTTTATTCATTTATAGATGAACACTAGGCTTGATTCTATATTTCAACCATTGTGAATAATGCTACAATGAATATTGGAGTACAGATATTTCTTCAACAGACTGATTTCATTTCCTTTGTACATACAACTAGCATGTATACTCAGCATACACACCATGGATCATGATGGTTCTTTGTTTAGTTTTTAGGAAAATTTCCATCCTCTTTTTCATAATGATTTAACAGTGATCAAACAAAACTCCAAAATAATGAATCTCAAACTTTAGAATTTGAGTTAGAGTTATGTTTTAAATTTTACTATTTTTCTTTTATTTCTGCCTCTTATTTTTTATCCTTCAGCTGCCAGCAATATGCATGCCACCTCCTGAAGGCTGGGCTGTTTTGAAACTTTCTCCTCCATATTAATTGGTCCATCACCTTTAAATTTAGCTTCACAAAAATTCTCAGTACCTGGGCAAAAGGTAGATAAATTATTAGCTGGAATGTAACATAAATGTCGTCTAATTTAATTTTCAAAAAAAAAATCCTCCTTTTCCTCTGAAACCTAATGATCTCTGTCTCTAATGTCTACAGTAAGAGGTCTTCTGAACTCCCACCAGAATCACCCATTAAACTCTGCTTACAACAACCTGAATCCTTGCCAGCTTGCATCTCTAAACTTTTCAAAACTTCCCCCATAAACCCTCAAAGCACCCAAAGCTTCTGAACCACGTGGTTAGGATAGTCAAAGCAAAATCCCCTCTTCTTGACACCATTTCTGTTTTAGTTGTACTGTTGTTGCTGTGATCAAAGACTTCACAAGAACAGTTAGAGGAAGAAATATTTATTTGGGGGCTCAGAATTTCAGAAATCTTCACAGATGGCCAGCTCTGTTCCTGAAGGCCCAAGTAACGGCAGGATATCATAGAAAAAGAGTGAGGTGAAGGAAAGATACTCAGAATATGGCACCAGGAAATAGAAAGACTCTACTGACTTGGGACAAATATGTACCCCAAGGTACAACCCCAATATTTACCTCCTCTAGCCATACCTTCCCTGTCTTCATTACTACTCAATGTTCAGGTGATTAATTCACGGATTGGGTTAAGGCTCTCATAACCCAATCATTTCACCTCTAATCCTCTTGTAATATCTCACACATGAGCTTTTGAGGTACAACTCATATCTAAACCATCCAGTAGTTCTAAGTTCTACATTGCTTGGAAACCTTTTGAGAAAGAAAATGGGTTGCAAAAGAAAAGTAAATGAAAAAGTGAAAACCAGCACTCTGTGGTTGTATACATATTTTTATTTTAGTATAATTATTAATGCATATTAATTGTATAAATTAATCTATTTCACTGTGGCATTTCATGCATGCATGTACCATGCTTTGATTATATCCTTCACCTCCCTTCTTTCACACTTTTGCAGCTCAAACCTTTCCCTTTTCTCCATTAATCCCTTTTCTATTTTTATTTTTTACTTTTTTGCTTATTTTGTTTTTAATTTCCACATATAAGATAAAAATGTGATATTTTTCTTTCATCTGGTTTATTTCACTTTACGTGATATCTTACAGTTTCATCCATTTTCCAGGAAACGGCAGGATTTCATTATTCCTTCTGGTTGTGTAATACTTCATTGATTATATATAATGTATTTTCAAATCTATTCATTTGCAAATAGTCACCTAGAGTGATTTCATATCTTGACTATTGTGAAGTGTTGCAATACATAAGTATTCAGGTATCCTTTTTATATGCTAGCTTCATTTCCTTTAGACATATGCAACTAGATCACACAATAGCTCTATTGAGATCTCTTTGAAATACTTCCATATAATATTCCATAGTGGATATATTAATTAACATTCCCCCCAAAAATATATAGGAATTCCTTTCCTCAACCAGTATGCCAGCATTTAGGGTTTTTTTTTTTTTTTTTTTTTTGGTGGTGGTTGTTATAATAGCCACAGAATCTAATGTTATTTTGATTTGTATTTCCCTGATGATTAATAATATAAAACATTGAGAAGTGTTATGTTCCTTTTGATTCTCCTTAATTATTTTTTGTACTAGGGATTGAACTCCTAGGGGCACTCACTCACTCACCCACATTCCCAGCCCTTTTAAAAAATGTGTTTTTATTTTGAGATAGGTTCTAGCTAAGTTGCTCAGTCTCCCTAAGGTGCTGAGGCTGACTTTGAACCTGTGATCCTCTTGCCTCAGATTCCCCAGACACTAGAATTATGGGTATGTGCTATGGCACCTGGCTCATTACATATTTGAAGATCAAAATTAGATAAATAATGTCTTATGTGCAATGAAAATAGCTGCTAGGTAACTTTGAGGAGTTTACTATAGGCTCAAAATCAATGTAAAGTTGTAAAGTTTCAAAAATACTGCAAGAGAACCTTGGCATTCTTAGCTCACATTACCCGTATCTGGTATTTGAAGTTCATGAAATTAATTCAGGGTTTGCAGCACATCACTGTTAAAGAGTAGAATAGTTCATTTCAGATGCACTGTGATCAAGTTATGAAAATTAATTTTCTCTTATATGAACATTATACCTCACTGAAAATGTTCAACAAGCAGTAATCACAATATAAAAATTTATGTCAAGCTTAAAATCATCCATTTTCTCTTCTGATTATTATATGTTCTGCCATTATGGATTATTCTACTTCTAAACTGCAATTACTCTTTATTTCAATTAACTATATTTCCCTGAAGTATGATCCAAATGGACTCAACATCAGATTTAATGGGAAAGCTGCTAAAGGGAAAAATAAGAGAAAGAAAAAAGATAATCAGTAAGTGTCAACTTTGTGAAACTTAAAGACTCTGGGGTGGGAGGTTCCCAAGGGCAATGAGAGAGCCAGCTCTAGGGTTATGCAGGCCTAAGCCATTAGCATTTACATTGCCACGTCTTCTTTTCTGAAAGAACATTAGAATAAGTTAGAACCTAGTATAAGTGCAGAGGTAGATGACAATACTAGCAACAACAACAACAAAGGTTTTAGTTTTCAGGAACTCCTTTCCTAAGAGAGAAAAACTTGCTCTGATTATTTCCTCCCTCCTTTGTAGGTTTAATGGATAGAATCTTCTTAAGACTCTAAGATCATTTGTATATGTTTTGGAAGTCAAAAACACTTTAATAGATCAGTATTTGGAGTAAAATGCCCAATGAATGAGATATTGTCAAAAACATATTTTGAATGATTTTTTAAAATATGTAAAAATATGTAATAATGATATGAAACTTAAATACTTGAATAAAATTGAACACAGAGCACAAAATGAAATACAGACTATAATCATTATCATCGAAATCACTTCTATGTTGTTCTATGTCCCAGATTCTCACTTTCTCTGTATATCTTCCACTAAAAACCTACATAACATTTCTTTATCAGTGCTTACTTTACCTTACTAGCTGATTATCTTTTCAATAAGGAATTATTTACTATTTACTTTGGATTGTATTTAGTAATTATAAAAAAGTTTCACGTTGAATGGAAAGGTTCAAGCCTTTTTTTTTTTTTGGTCATAGAATACATTTATAAGAATAATCATGTGTGGTTCATTTTCTTTTTGTGTATGTCTTCTGGTGATCACACATAATTGTTCAGAGGATGTTTAGCTATAAGGAATTTGTTCAATCATTGAATTAATTTCAAAATAAAATGGTTGGTTTGCATATCCCTAGACTAAAATTCTTTCTGGAGTTTCCAAAATGTAAAATATTTTATTACATTAAGTTATTTAAAAAAACGAAGAATGACATTTTAGGAAGGATAAAAATTCTACCACTATTAGCTAAAATATGTGATTCAAAAGTTCATCCTGACCCAAATAGCAGGCATATATTGCTTGGCTATTTAAAAATCCATAGGAAGAGTCATTAAATGCAGTACTTTTTGCAAGTAAATTAACATAATTATTCAAAATACCAATTATTTAGTGCTCTGATGGAACCCAGAGCTATAATCATAATAAGTGGCAATCTACCAGATTGATTTTTCCCTGATTAATCAGGAGATATCATTCTAAATTATCAAACTTTGCCTTAAAATTGCATTTAAAGATATCAAAAGTGAATACAAGAAAACACAAATTTATGTTTTTATGCACATATTTTTATAATTTTATTATATTCTGGTATAACAAAACAAGTTTGCATAGACAATAATTGCTAAGAAATAAAACTTTGGGAAAACTTACTATTCCTTTAGAATCTATGGAATCTTTGACTTTGCTTTTAATATGTAGCCAGTTGGCTAATAAGGCTCTTATTGATAAGACCCGTTGTGCAAGTACAGTTCTATCATGAAAAAGTACTGCAATTATCTTTCCATCTAGAAACATTTTATCAAAAGAAAAAAACATGATCATGGGATTTTTTTTTGGAAAGGTAGAACAACCATGCTTAAAAAAAAACTAAACAAAATGAAATTTTAAATGATTGTATAAATTCCATAGCTCCAAGTTCTTCAGAGAATATGTGAATGTTGATTTGTTTGATTATGCATACTAAAAGAAACTAAAGTAGCAAATTAGTCATGTATTAGCACCTGGATATATAGAATGAAAAAAGGTCTTTGAAGTGTACTTAAAGTGTACACTGACAAAAGACAAGCACTACACATATTTCACAAAGAATAATAACAAAATTGCAAGGAACCTAAACTAAATTATTACCAAAAATGTTCAATTTATTTCAAATATATATTCTCTGAAGTAAGTTTTTGTTTCCATTACATACACTGATGCATTTTAATAATATGCAGCATATGGAATGCATGGAAAGCAAATTTGAAGAGATACAAAAATTACTTTTTTTAAGTAAATTTTCTTTGGAGATACTTTTTATAGCAGGAAGGATGGATATCATCACAGCACATTTTATGCATGTAGGAAAATAGCACAAGAAAATCCACTATCTATGCAATTAATAAGTTTTAATAAGTGTACCTTTGAATAGAAATGTTTCCAAAGTATAACAGAGTTTCCACACAGTGTTTACTTAGTTTTTTCCTGACGTAACTATAGTGTGTGTATAAATGCTAGGAGATTAACATGAACACTTTGTATTGAATACTGAATTCCAGATCTTATTTTATCAGATTTGCTTTTGTTTGTTTCGAATCCAGTCAATGATACTGCATTTGTTTATCTAGTATCTCTAGTTCTTATGGCCTGGAAGATTATATTGGTCTTTCCTTAGCATGGCAGCTTTGATGGATGTCCTTCCTTAGGTATATATCCAGTGTTTTCTTTTCTTTTCTTTTCTTTTTCACTATGAGGCTGGGAGAGAAAGAGAAAGCTGATTTTGTTTTAGTTCATCTGGATTATGTTTTTCCTCCACTTAGTTGTGGATGTGGATGTGAATCAAACCCAAGTCCTTGTGCATGCCAGGCAAGCACTCTACTGCAGAGCCACCTCCCCAGTCCTCCAATGTCTGCTTCATGTTTAGATTAAATGACATCTGAAGGACATTTACATTAAGTCCTTCCTTCTCCCATTCCATGATGAAATACATCTTGTGATGAGACTTTAATTAATAAATAAATGTATGGATAGAAAGATAGACATATAAAAGATGAACATAGATATAAATAAAGACTGGTACCTCCTTAGAGAAAGAGCACTGTTAATGAATGTGATCCTGTGATTGGAAGGGGCATATAGTATGTATGCTACTTGTCCCTGGTAATGATGAATTTGATGATTTTGTAGAGAAATCGTCTGCCAATTCTCTCCTTTGAACATTTCTAATTTATTCATTTCTGTATTCTAAAGATGAGCTACTGAGTATAATGAAACTCAGGATTAATGATGGAACTAAAATCCACCTCCTGAAGAGGGCAATACCTACATATTATTTGGAATTCTGTAAAGGAAATTTATCTCTATTCCCCATTTATTTATTTTTCAATTATATCTATCTCTCCATTCATCCATATGTATATCTACCTATTCCTTAAACATGAGTCTTAAATATGTCTCCAACTCTAATCAAACACCACAGAATACATTCTAATCTTTCTTTATTTTTAATTATTTTCTCTGAATAGTGAAAACTTTATTACCTAACGTTTATTTGCTAGTTTTTACAACCAAGCACAGATGTAAAGTCCTATCAGAGTTTTTAACCCATACTTTTATGAGAAACAAATTGGCCAAATAGAATACAATGTTTATGTAGAATTTTTTTGGCTCATGGTTTCTTTTCAAATATTGTTATCTGCGATTCCTTAGTTCACCTCATCTTTTTAGTCCAATCCTTTCAGTGAAGTTATGTCAGTTCTCTTTAACACAGCTAAATTGTTTATTACAGTTACAATTTTTCCTGAGATTCTCCTTAATCTTGATTTTCATTTCTAATTTTCACAAACTAAAATACACTCTATGATACAGGGAGAACAATAGGGTTTGACAAATGCGAAAGGTATCCACGGCATAAGCACCATACATTATAAGTAGAAGTCATTCTGTTTATACTGAAAATTATTTACAACTTGAGCGTTACTTCCATCTGTAACTGTGTTGTAGTCCTTTTGCCAAATAAATATGCATCCATTCTTTAATATTCAGCAAAATCATTACATCTTGTGAGAATGCCTGATGGGAACCATTAGGATAGCCTGCCCCTCGGCTCCATTTTTGCTGGGCATAATGTGTATGACAGTTTATTTTTGTGGTCTCATACTCAACTTTTTATTTCTGAGCAACAGTGCTCAGAGCAGAACTTGGTTATCATAGTTGATGCCCATTTGTGCTTCTGAAATTAATAATTTTTATTTCAACAGTTTTTCCTATAAAATCAAAAACAATGCCCATATGTCATTACCTCTGATTTTGCCTTCTTTGGGTACAAGAAACTTTTGTACTTGTCAGCTTTTCATCACTGTGTTAACACATCTGCCAACCACAATTTGGAGAAGAAAAATTTATTATGGACACATTGCTTCAGAAATTCAGTCCATGATTGGGTGACTCTGTTTCACTGGGCCTGAGATAAGGCAGAGAATCATGGCTAAAGGGTGTGGTGGAGAGATACTGTTCAGTTAATGGAATGGAAAGCTGAGAGAGATCAAGGTGCTAGGGGCAAAATATTAACCCCAAAGGTCTGTCCCCAGTGACATATTTTCTGAAGCCACACCTTACCTGACTATAGTTACCACCCAGTACTATAGTGCTTTCAAACTTTTAGTGCTTCAAATGGATTACACACCTATTAAATTACAGTTCTCATAATTTAATCTTTTCACCTTTTATCATTTCTGCACTAGCACATATGGTTTTTGGGGATACCTCATATTCAAACCTTATCATTCTACCCCTAGTCTCCAAAAGCTAATGCCTACATCACAAGTCTGTTTCCGGCTGCCACGAGTGGGAACAGATTTCCTCCACCACACACTTTCCCTATGATGTTCCACCCCACTTGAGACCAGAGTGATGGAATCAGGCACCATGGACTACATCACTAAAACCATGAGCCCAAAATGAATTTTTCCTCCTCTAAGTTGTTCTTGTCAGTACTTTCATCATAGTAATACAAAGCTCTAAAGTTGACTACTACAGAGTATTCTTGCTCATATTTTTATCTTTATCATTCATCACTCTGAGGAGTATACAGATGTTAATGATTTCTCCCTATTCTCAGGCTACTTCTTCTATCATATTAATAAAGGTTGATATTCACAGATATTCTGTTCTGCATTTCAGAAAATATAATCTCATGGGATTATCTTTAAAATAAAATTACCAAAAATAAAATAATAATCAAAAATATGTCTTCCTTTCAAACTTAGTAGTGAGTTGGATCTTTTGTTATTCAGCTATCTACAGAGAAACTTCATTACGTAAATATATTAGCCTGATTATGACCCAAGGACAGACAATTCCCCACCTAACTCTGCTCTTCTTACTATATTTTCCATACTGATTAATGGCAAGGTGACTTATACTTCTGAATATACAAGCTGGAGATTCATGTTCAAATCAGGTATAAACTTTCTATAATCCCTTCTCAACTATTAATTTCTATATAGTCCATTCTCTCTAATGTATTTCCACCAACAATTTAAACCCATTACAATTGTTAATATGTCGATCCTGTAAGTTTCTTATCATCCATCCAACAAGGCACATTTATTATCCTACCCAGAATAAATATCATAGATGATTACGACTTTTCCTTTTGGTCACCCTGGTCCCCCAACCATTATTGCTGTGTTATTTTCCTCATTTGAAAGGGAAATAAAGAAATTTTCATTAAATTTAACACAAACCACATTAACTTATTGGTCTTTGTTTTATTTCAGAATAATCATTTGTTACTTAATAGATTCATTCTCCTGAAAGATTCCAATAGAACTTAAAATATTTCTGACAAATACTAGTGAAGTATTTCCTTAAAATAAGATATTAGCATATTTTTCCTTGAAACTCATATTCTCACTGGTGGAAAATTATTATTAGAGTTGAAATTAAAATTCTTAAATAATTATTAAAGATAGAATTTTTTTCTCTTAATTAAAAATTTAAACATTGATTTATTTTCTTTGTGTCTGTGTGTGTGCATGCATTTTTTAAATTTTTATATCATTGTTTTTATTTTATATTATTATGAAGATTGCAATAATATTATGTTCCCCTAGAATTTCAGGTATATAATGAGTTACATATGTTCTTTATTTTTTTAAATTGATTCAACATTGTCTTACATAATGAAGGGATTCATCAATTCACATTCAAACATGCATATGTATTGACAGAGTTGCTTAAACCCAATCCTTGTCCAGGAAGTTCCCAGCTTCCCCCACTCCCCAATCTCATGACTCCTCAGTAATGTCCCCAAGTAACAGATATAAATGAACATATACATGGAATTTAATCGTTGAAATTACTATATTTATATGCCTGCCTTGGTGCATTTGGGATTCTCATGGATTTCTACTGTAGTCTACAATATTGAACTCCACCCTTTTTTGCTTTCCTCCATTCCCTTCCTTTCTACTCACCACCTTCATAATAGCAGTCGCCACAACTTCAGATTTGGTGGGTCTATTAAATAAACTTGACTAGCTTCCATTCTGTCTCAGATTTTATTCTAGCTTCTACATATGAGTGAAAACATCTGACCCTTAAGTGTCTGGGTTTGGCTTGTTTCACTCAGCATTTTTTTCATTTCCATCCTTTTACCTGCGAAAGCCATGAATGATATCATTCTTTCTAATAGCTAAGTAGAACTCCATTGTGTGTGTGTGTATGTATGTGTATATATATATAATCACAGTTTTTGAACATATTCATCCAGTGAAGGGCATCTAGGTTGTTTCCATAATTTTGGTATCATAAATTGAGCCGCTATAAACATTGATGTAGCTGTATCTTTAATGAGCTGATTCTAGCTCTTCTGGAAAATACCCAGGAGTAGAGTAGCTAAGTTGAATGGTGATTTCCTACCTAATTGTTTGAGGAGTTTCCACACTGCTTTCCAGAGTGTCTATACCAGGTCAAAGTCCTACCAATGGTGTACTAGTGTTCCTTTCTCACCAGAACCCTCCCAACATTTGCTATTGATGGTATTCTTCATTTTTGCCACTCTGACTGTAGTGTGGTGGATTCTCAGTGCAGTTTTTATTTGAATTTCTCCGATTGCTGGTGATGTAGAATAGTTTCACATATACTTTTGGCTTTTTAAACTTTGTTGAGAAGTGTCTTTTTAGTTCAATAGTCCATTTATTGATTGGAGTGTTTGTGTTTTTGGTGTTAAGTTTTTTGAGTTCTTTGTATATTCTGGATATTAGCCCTCTATCAAAGAGGTAGCAGGCCATGATTTTCTCCAATTATGTATTTTCTCTTCTGAAACTCTTTACTAGTTCCTTAGTTGTGCAGAACATTTTCAGTTGAATGGCATTCCACTTATTAATTCTTGGTTTTATTTCTTGTGCTACGGGAGTCTTGTTAAGGAAGAAGGAGCCAACACCAACATGGTGGAATATTGATCCTATTTTGTCTTCTGGAAATTGTATAGTTGCTGGTTGAATTCTACCTTTTTGATCCATTTCAATTGGATTTTTGTGCACAATGAGAGATAAGGATCTAATTTCAGCTGTTTGCAAATGGCTATACAGTTTGTCCAGCACCATTTGTTTAACAAGCTGTCTTTTCTCCAAGCTATGTTTTGCCCCCTCTGTAGAATATCAAACAGTTAAAGATATGTGGGTTAGTCTCAGTGTCTTCTTTTCTATTCCATTGGTCTTCCTGCCTATTATGATATCGATTCATGCTGTTCCTATTACTATAACTCTGTAGTATAATTTCAGATCAGGTATTGTAATACCTTCCAGCAATTTTTTTTGCTTAATAGTGCTTGGGCTATTCTAAGTTTCTTATTATTCCAAAGGAATTTGATAACTGGTATATTTATATCTGTGAAGAATGACATTTGTATTTTGATGGGAATTGTGTTGAATCTATAGTTTTCGGTGGAATGCCTATTTTAACTATATTGATTCTGTCTAACCAGGAACATGGGGTGCCTTTCCATCTTCTCAGATCTTCATTTCTTTTTGCAGTGTTCAATAGTTTTCACTGTAGAAATCTTTTACTTTCTTTGTTAGATTACTTACTAAGTATTTTACTATTTTGAGATTACTGTGAATGGGACAGATTTCCTGACTTCTTTGGCAGAATTGCTGTTGGAGTATAGGAAAGCTATTGATTTATAGGTATTAATTGTGTATCCTACCACTTTGCTGACTTTATTTATCAGTTCTCAAAGTCTTCTGATAGAGCGTTTTGGGTCTTCTAGGTAGAGGATCATATCATCAGCAAATAGATAGTTTAACTTCCTCTTTTCCTATACAAATCCCTTTGTTTTACTTCTCTAGTCTGATTGCTCTGGCTTTTTTCAAGGTCTAAATTGAATAAGAGTGGTGAGATGGACAGATTTGTCTTGTTCCTGAGGTTAGTGGGAAGGGAACAATTTCATTTTTCTCCATTAAGTATAATGTTTGTTGTGAGTTTGACTTAAATTGCCTTGACAAAAATAAGGTAACTTTTTTGATCTTTGTTTTCTGAAGAATTTTGAGCAGAAGTGTTTGTCGGATTTTGTCAAAAGCCTTTTCAATGAAATCAATGAAATGATTATATGATTTTTGTCTTTAATTCTGTTTAAATGATAAATCACATTTATTGATTTGCAAACATTGAACCAGTCTTTCATGCTGGGAATGAACTCCACTTGATCATGATAAAAGGTCTTATTGATATGTTTTTGGATGTGGCTTGCTAGGTGTTGGGGTCTGACCTTCACTCCATTTCATCAGGTGCCCTGGAGCGATCTTGTTACTGTTTGTATAAGTTCCTTCAGGAGGGGCTGCTAGGGCGTGCTTTGTTAATCTTGCTGATTGTTGATACAAAAGGTAAAACAGGGTGGGTCAGAATGTATTTATCACAGAACTAGTTCCTAACTTTTGTCTGTACTCGAAATCTGCATAACCCCTGGCAACTCCCTTAGAAGGATTATTGATTCCTTGGCTTCTCCCCTCCCTATTAAAACCTGTGTGCCTTAGTAATGAAGGGATTCTGAGCTGCCATCAGCTGCGTGTGGTTGAGTCGTTTCCCTGGCTGGGAGGGAAGGGATCCCCGGATGAGGGGGTACCCGGGTTCCAGCTGTCGGCACTCATCTCCTGATTCAGCCCCCGGCGGGACGATCCAGCTGGTTCTGATCCCCTCGACCGCTGCCCAGGGACGCCTGGGTAGCAACAGCTAGGATTGTGTTAAGATTTTTTGAATCTGTATTCATAAGGGATATTGATCTTTATTTTTCATTTTTTTAAAAAAAGAGTATGAGAGGGTGAGGGGCAGTGAGAAAGAGATAAAGAATTAGTTTTTATCATACAACCTAAGGCATTTGTAGATATGTATTGTGAAGGAAGGGTGGGGAGGGATAAGAGTGGGTAATTGGGGGGCTTTTCTGGGTAAATCTAATTTTCAGAATTTATATGTATTATATTATTTCATTTTGTTTGTTCAACAAATACATTTCTGAATAAAAAGAAAAAGAAAGAATTAATTTTTAGTTTTTCATGTGGCTTTCATCACTATGACACTTCGTTGCATACATGATGTTGTGCTTCATACTCATGTGTGCATGCATGCCACGCAAGTGCTGTAACTGCTGAGCCACCGCTCCAGCCCCATTTTCTTTTCTTGATGTGTCTTTGGTATCGGGGTTATGGTTGTCTCATTAAAAGTGTTTGGGAGGGGGGCTGGAGCGGTGGCTCAGCGGTTTCGGCGCTTGCCTGGCAAGCACGAGGACCCGGGTTCAAGCCCCAGCACCACGTACACAACTGAGTGTTGGAGCAACCATAGACCATGCGAAAAAACTAAATAGAGTTGTTTCTCTCTTTCTCTGTCTCTCTCACTGTCCCTCTCTCTTTAAAAAAAAAAAAAAGTGTTTGGGAGGGTTCCATACCTTCTAGTTTCATGGAACAACTTACTAAGGAAAGGTCTTAATTCTCCTGCAAAGGAGTGGCAGAATTCTGCTGAGAATTCATCACATTTTTGGAAGGGCTTTGGTTGCTGTTTCAATTTTGCTACCTGATACTGGTCTGTTAAGCTATTCAATATTTTCCTGCATCAGTCTGGGAATGTCGTGTTTGGCTAGGTATTTGTCCATCTTTTCCAGATTCTCCAACTTGGAGGAATATAATTTTTTAAATAGTTTCTGATAATCCTCTGGGTTTCAAATGAGTCAGTGGTGATGTCTCCATTTTCATTTCTGATTTTTTTTTATTTGCTTCATTTCATTCTTTCTTTTTGTGAGGTTGGCTAGAGATCTGTCAATTTTATTTATTTTTTCAATGAAATAATGCTTTCTTTTGTTGATTCTTTGTATTGTTTTTTTATTCTCAATTTCATTGATTTTGGCTCTGATCGTGATTATTTCCTGTCTTCTACTGCACTTTGTATTAGATTATTATTCTTTTTGTAAAGAACGGAGGTGTAACATAAGTTTATTTGGCCTTTCTCTTTATTTTTGATGAAGGCTTTCAGTGCTATAAATTTACCTTTTAAGAAAGTTTTCATATTGTTCCAGAGGTTATGATATATTTGGCCTTCAGTTTCAATCATTGCTTAGAATTTCTTGATTTCTATTCTCATTTCCACTTTGGTCCATTCTTAATTTAAGATGACATTCTTCAATCTCCATGTATTCAGGTACTTTCTGTTATTCCTTGCTGTTAATTGCTAGTATCGTACTCTTGTGGTCTGATAGGATACATGGGATTATATTAACTTTTTTGAAGTAATTTTTGACATATTTGTAACTGTCGGAGTTTGTTGCATAAATGTTAATTATGGTTACATCTTGTTCGTGTAGTGCTTCTTTAACTAGGATATAGTGCTCTTCTTTGTATGTTCTGACTAATTTTAACTCAAAAGCTACTTTGTTGGATATGAGTACCATGACACAAGCTTGCTTTCTTGGGCTGTAAATGTTGTAGTTTGTTTTCCATCATTTTACCTTCAATCTATTGCTATCTGTGAGGTTAGTCTCCTATAAGCAGTGTATTATTGGATTTTGTTTTTGATTTAGTCTGCCAATCTGTCATTTTATTCGGTCACTGAGTCCATTTACATTCAGTGTTAGAGTAGATATGTGATTTTGGTTTCCTAGCATTGTGACCTTTGCTGTATCTGTGCCATCTTGACAAATTTGAACTTATTAATTTTTTTCTTCTATAACTGTGAAAATGTTAATTACCACCTATGAAAGGAGTAAAAGGATTAACTCAATTCTGCCAGGCTATAACTGTCAAACTATACCCATTTTAAAACCAAAATTCAGCAAAATTTTGCCATTCACCCACCTTGTAGAAAGGCTCTTCTCCCTCCGTTGGCATCCACTTCATGGAGAGATTATACTTGCAGCCCTCTTGCTGGGCTCCATCTTCCTGTACTATCTATTAATAGCATGTCACTCATTATTTCTATGTAAATTAAAGAAAATATCCATTAGTGGTTTGTAGACCTTCTTGATTTAATTACTGTTATTATTTATGAAAGTTTCCTTATATGGAGGAGACTGATTCTTTAAAATTATACAGCATGAAGAAGTATCTTTTACAGATTGAGCATTATATCTGGAAATAAATTCCACAAAAAATTCAGAGAGAGGAAGCACATACTTATACAATTGGGTGAGGAACATAGAAAATACCAGGGTTTTTCCATTAGACTCTTTAAAAAACATAGTACCTTCTGGAGGAGTTCCATAGGAGCTCAAGGAGAAAGGGAAAATATTTGTGTGCATAAACTATTAATTTTTAATATATTTCACTTTGTAAAAACAGTTTCATACTTACAGAATTGAAAAAATAGTACATATTTCCTGTATATTTTATAGCCATTATTTTATGTTTAATATTTTATATTGATATGGGGTATTTATTATAATTAATAAGCCCTGTTAATGCATTATTATTAACTAAAGTCCATAATTTATTTGTATTTCACCTATTGTCCTTTTTCTTGTCCATAACTCTTTCTAGGATACCACTACATTCAGTTATGTTTCCTTAGGCTATACTTGTCTGTCAGTTTTTCAGCCACTCATTGTCTTTAATGACTTTGACAGTTCTCCAAATTAACCTTTTTAAATGCTGCTCCAATTCAAAAAATGATTCAAAGGATACTAGTGTGAAAAATGTATTTGATTTCTTTAAAATCTGATAATATTAAAGATATTTATATAAAATTCAGTCCATTTACATGTGATGAGACTTCAGAGGGAAAATAAAATAAAAGCATATAGCAATTATATGGTTTCATATAGTAAGACAATATTATACATTTTTACATGGCCATAGGCAATATGAAGCAATTTAATAACTTGTGCCTAATGAGCTCTTTATTTATTGTGCATTCTATTTCTAATTTTATAAAAATACAATCTGTTGCCTCATTGAATATTTTTTCTCTCAGTATATGCAAGTATTTTCTATATCTTTCTTCCAAAATATTAAAATAATTTAAGATATGGGGTGTCTGTAAAATCAAATTCTACTTACCTCTCCTTCACATCATTTCCCCATAAGGGATAGTTTACTATTCTTAATGCTCTGTTTTTAAAGAGCTTCAGGAAATAGTAGTTTAAAAATGCATGATGTTGAGGAATTATTTCTTTCTACCATGAAAATTGCTGTCAGGATGACACATAGAACTCATTTGTCTATCAGCAACCACAAATGCATTAACTGCCTCGTAAGTACTTGCAGAGTAAATGCATGGAGGTGTAAAAATGGATAGCAATGGCCTCCTTCAGGGAAGACCACTGTTTCATGACTAAGTCATGTACATTGCAGCCAAATGTTATTATTAAGTGCCTGAACTATGCTAAAATCTGTGACAGTACTTAAATATTTAAAGAGTAACTGTCCTCAGGGAGCTTGCAGCTGGTAGAGAGGACAAAATTTATTTAAAATAAGTATATATATATATTTACATACGTATTTATATGCATAGCAAAAAGTATATAGCATATATAATATCGTATATATACACACTCATTGCTGTGCGTATAAAATTGGAGTAGTGCCTAAATCTTATTAATAAGAAAAGTTTAACCGGCATTCACATCTAACACTTTAATGATACTTTAAAAAATGCATATGACCCCATAAGTTGTATCCATCTGCTCTTTATGGTTCTGTGCCAGAAAATTTCTGAGATAGAAATCAAAGTTGTGTGTTTGAATTTTGGCCAAGATGTGATTTTTAATGCAGATGGCACACCCGCGCAATAGTCTGGTGTTCATCCAATTGCCATCCTGAAAAATGAGCACAAAAAGAGTAAATGAAATTTGATTAGCAAATCTTCCTTTTTAAACAGATGTTGTACCAGATATAAATTATTCTTTTAGAATTTCTAACATATGCCAAAGTATTTATCACAGATTAAATGCATGAACTTGTATGCTGTTACCAAACTTTCTAAGTGTGAAAATGGGTGGATGCATTTTTCACAGCTCTGATCAAAAGATATATTAGAATGTGCAATTGTAATTCAGATAAGAAAAACTATATTTACAAACCTTGAAAAATATTATATGCAAAAGCCAAACTATTTCCTACTTGTTGTCCAATTTGATCCTTACTATAAGTTAAATAATGCAGAAAATACTATTTAGAGTTAATATTTTATGATACAAATATACCTTAAAACAAATGTATGCTTAACAATTATAAGTATTGCTCAAAATATGTCTGTCTTCTCTTGCCTCTGTTTCATATTTTTACAAATGGGTCCTTAGTCACAGACATTTCCTGAAGTACTATGATTTTAATTCATTTTTTATTTGTTCAACATAGTCTTGCTTACTGGAGGGAATTGTTGTTACACATTCATGACTATATGGATATTGACATAGTAATTTAAGGCTCCTAGTCCATGCTCTCCCCACTTTGACTACTCCCTGTTCCCATGTTTCCCCTACTTTATCCCCATGTTAGTTGAACTTCTCATGTGAGTAGAGTGCTCCCAGATGTGTTGATAATCCCCTCCCCCCTCTCTCCAGCTGCATTAACCCCATAATCCCTCCTTCTCTCCCTGCTCTCTCTTCTCCCCCCAGGTTCACAGTTATGATTCCTCCTGCTTATGTAAAATTTCAACTGTGTTGAGGTTATTATTGATCTTAGCTAACTTTCTTAGATTGTATTCTAGCTTCCACATATGAGAGAAAGCATTCAGACCTTAAGTCTCTGAGTTTGGGATTTTTCAATCAGCACAATTTTTTCCATCTTCATCCATTTGGCTGCAAATGCCATCATATCATTCTCTCTACTACCAGAGTAGAATGTAGAATTCCATTTTATATATATATATATATATATATATATATATATATATATATATATATATATATATATATATATATATATATATATATATATATATATATATATATATATTACAGTTTTTGAATCCACTTGTCCAGTGAGGGGCTTCTGGGTTGGTTCCATACTTTAGCTATAGTAAATTGAGATGCTTTAAACATTGATGTAGCTTCGTCTCTATAGTATGCCGATTCTAAGTATGCCCATTCTAGCTCTTTTGGGAAAATACCCAGGAGTGGGATATGGGGTCATAAGGTGGTTCTAGACCTAATTTTTTGAGGAGTCTCCACACTGCTTTCCAGAGTGGCTGTACAAGCTTCCAGACCCACCAGCAGTGTGATAGTGTTCCTTTCTTCCCAAAACCTCTCCAGCATCTTTCATTGTTCATATTCTTCACTTTTGCCTCTCTGAGAAATGAAAATTAAAACTTCATTGAGATTTTAATTCACTTTTAATATAATTTCTTTGTTGAGAATTGTCCAATGTATACTACAAATCCAAGGTGATTTTTCCTCACCATCAGGTAATTTATAAATAAAAATTAACAATGCTTTTTTAAAAATAATTTGCTTCTGATGTTTCTTTATGTTTCATCCTAAGACATGAGAATATACATAGGAAAGATGAAAATCATTATAACTATTTCCTATGATATTACTGAAATTAATTTCTCATTGTAGAAATAGTGCTTTCAGAAAAAAAAAACCCACTAAAGGTCTATGCAGTTAAGGCTGATTATTATTAAAATCAGCCATTACTTGTTTTTTTTTTTTTGGTGTGAGTTTTTAAGATAAATTTTAATATTTTAGCTCCTCCAGAACAATCTGAAAAAAAATTAAGAAAAACATATTTTCTCATTGATTGATTCTGTAGATCTTTTGTTTGTTTTTAAATAAAATCAAATGGAAAAATTGATAGCAGATTTATATTACTTCCATATAAAATCCAGTTTGAACCTCTTGAGGTTACAGTTTCCATGGTAACAGAAGTCAGATTTTTTTTCAACAGTATCTATCCTAGCTGTTCTTCTACTTTTACTGATTTCTTCCAAAATAGGACTCAGGGGGTTTAGTATTGAGAAATTTTATTTCTTATAAGAACAAATATCCATGTACTTTGTTAGGAGTGATTCTGGCATATGACATTTAATTAAATGTAAATTTTATCAGCATGGCTTTTAAAAACACAGTAGTCTCCCTGTAAACAGGCAGATGTGGGAAATGTAAATGAAGTATCCTGACCATACAACATTGATAATGTTATTACTAATATAAAAATTTTTCTATTTAGGGATAAGTATAAAATGTCTTTCAGAAAGGGATCAAAATGATAAGCAAATTTCTATGTTAAACTTTTGCAAGTCAAAATGGAGTACTGATTTTAGTAAGTATTTTTAAAAAGTGATTTTCCTTTTACAATGTCTAGGCAAATGGAATTAATAAGAATTAACCCATATTTATAAGTAAGATCACAATTTTTACATTATTATTTTATTATCTTTCTATAGGTTAAGGTATTAATCGATTAGTTGTATAATTACTTTGCATTTTTGATGTTTGATTGTCTAATTTTAACAAAGACTTTTATACTTCTTTTCACTTACAAATGAAGAAGCTGTGATTAATCCATCCCAATATGGCTTTTCTCCCCCCAGAAGTGTTTTTTTAATCACTCATATTTTCTGATGTTTAATTTCCTAACCTTCATTATTATGACTGAGATAAGAGCAAACCATTTTGCTTTCTTATTATGTTAAATAAAAATAAGTATGATAGATAATTCCAACTAGCTATAGTCTCATTAATTATTCCTCTGGCTTGAGTGATATTGTTTGGTAACTCAATCAGATTCGATCCAAGCATAAATTCACAATCATGACTCTTTCTTTTGATTATTTCTGGCACCAGTTGGCTCATGAAAGAGGGAAATTTGTTTTAACTTGTAACTAGAGAAGATGTGTCACAGGGATTAGGGATGTCTCATCTCTTCTTTGGATCTAACGCTACACATTGCATTACTGAAGTAGAACGAATTCTGCCACAAACCCTCCTATTGGTTAACTTGTCATTTGGGGTTCCATTTTAAATGTGACAAAGGACTCTACAACCATTTTTAAGTAAAACAAAAACAACTTTATTTTCCCACAGCCATCTACATAAATGTGTTCTAAAACACAAGCTGTGTTTTAAATATCTGTGACCTTGAGAAAATATTTTTCTTGTCCTCAAGAAGTCAATCTTTGGTGATGCAGCATTTGGGATGAAGTGACTCACCTGCAATTTAATGGAAACTTGATGATGATAAATAACTATGGAAAAAATTAATTTGGGGAGTAACAAATCATCTTAAGCTTTTTAATCAGAAGGTAAAGACCAAGTCCTCAAACTCAGCTGGGAAGTTACAAGTCCAGGTTAAAACACAAATGCCTCTTATGATATTGAATGGATAACAGATAAATGACTGAATAAATAAAAGCATGCAATGTAGTTTTTTCTTTAATACTCTAAGTCATGTTATTACAGTTTTTTAGCCCAAATTATAAAAAAAAAGGAGAATCAGTAACATTGTTTTTATTTCCTATCTTACTTCTGTTTCCTGGTGGTTAATTAAGGAACATATTGAAGAATGAAAGAAACAGAAAAAGAGACATATTTTGTGGTCCTGAAAACTTTCCATGAAATGAAATCTGAAATCTAAGGAACATCTTCCACCTTATTCCATGTTAACATTTTATTTGATTTGTTCTGTTTGTTGGATGTTTGTACTGCTCTCTGCTGATGATATTCATAACATTTGGGAAGGTTAACCTGTTCCACCTTTGTGTATAAATCTGGCTTTTCCCTTAGACTAGAGTTCTTTTTAAGTGTTTGAATAATTTGTTTTTTTAAAATTTTTTGGATATATCCTCATTAAGTCAACAAGTTGGTAAGCAAAATAAATAAATTAAAAGTACCATATCTTTCCTAATTTGAGAGAGCATTTTTTTATGGAATCAAAATTAAAAAGTGTATATTTCAAATTAATTTCAAATTATAACTTTTGAAATTAATATAAGAACCTAACTTCCAAATCTTATGTGGCTGTTAAGTACACATTTGAAACAATGCCTATTTAGTTTTACCAAGTTTTGTAATTATTCAGGCCTTATCTTCATGGGATAATAATCATATCAAATCTACGTATAAAACATAACTCTGACACTATCTTTGGCAATAAACTATTTTAAGATTGAAGCCTGTTTATGTATAAAACTATACTGATACTTGAAACATAACATTTGTATAACTTCTGTCTAAAACTTGAAATAATACATCTCAGGAATCGTTTTATGCAAAATTAGTCACTTAGCATCTAAAATTGAAAATCATGTTTAAATATGGCATTCATTAATCAGGTAGAAAAATATTGAAAAATAAAAATCTTAATGCATGTGTGAAATAAGGGCATGTAGTATTTATTTTTTAATCTGACTATTTAACCATATAACTTTTAAAATGATTTATGAAATGCATGCTTTAACACAGAGGTCACATTTTTCTTAGATCTTTCCTATAAATTTTTATGTCAAATACCAAGAAATCATATTTACTTTGACTTAAATTTGGCAGTATGTAGAAATTTTGTCACCATTATCAAATTAAATTTCTGTTCAAAATCAGCTATAATATTTGGCTAATGGATGCCAAGTTCTAAATTTTATGTAATAATCTTCTAATTTCACCTAAATAAGACTGTGTGGATCTATTACAAACAGGAATATCATCTTTGTAATTACTAATAAATATCCCAATATTCTACTGGAACTGGGAGTATTCCAATAATTCTACTTAATTAGAGAATTATGATCATTTTATGATCTTCTCTTAGAACACACAGCTTTCCTCAAAATCAAAATTCTTATTCAGTCACTAGAGTATTGCTGTAAATTGCTTGATCAGCCTGAAAAGTCAACCTTGACAGCATTCCTGGGAGACCTCTTTTTTCCCCTAAGGTTATCATGCCTTAAATTGTGGTATCTGCAACCTGGCAGCAATGTTCCTGGTGGAACATAAGCATTTACACTGGGCATGGATAGCTGAAGAAAGTTTAACAATTTAATCTTTTCAGTATTTGATTGTAAATTTTAAATATAATTAGGTGACTATCCTTCCAACAAACATTCTGTTAATTTTCACTACTCCCAAGATATTAGTGGCTAACATACACAGTTAGCTATCCATATTATAAGACCCTACATCTACATATTGAATCAATCTAAGACTGAAAATATTGAGTAAAAAATGAATTCTCTATTAAACATGTACATTTTCCCTTTCTTCCCTAAAAATATAATAACATGTAACAACAAATCCTACAAGTATATAAAGTTATAATACAATGGTAAAAATCTGGAAAAAAATATAGTGTTCAAACATTTACATAGCTTTTATATTATATTAGGTATTATAACCAAACCAGAGATTAAAGCATACAAGACATGTACACAGATTGTAAGTAAGTAAATACTGTTCCATTTTACATGAGAAATCTGAGCATTTATGAATTATGATATCATCAAAAATCCTGGAATCATTTCCTACAAATACTGATGAAGAACTATAATGAACAGTTCATATAAATTATTACAAAATGTAATAAATAATAAAACTACCTCTTGAAACAAGATAAAAAGAAAGCAATGTAATTGTTAATTTTATCTTAATTGTACCAAAGGATGACTAGATATCAGATTAAATATTATTTCTAAGTATGTCTGTGGAGATGTTTCTAGAAGAGATTTACATTTGAGTTGTTGAACTGAATTAAGCAAATGGCCCTGCCCCGTTTGGATGTGATTCATTCAGCCTATCTAGGGACTGAGTATAACAAAAGGACACAAGAAAATGGAATTCTTTCTCTATGAATTGCATTACCTGGATAACTGATTTTCTCCTGGCCTCCAAGTTCTTGTTTCTCAAGAACATTATTAGGTCTCTGCTTCTGAGGTTTTCTGGATTTCTAGGTCTCCAGCTTACAGATAGCAGACCTTTGGATTTCTGTCTCTGTGATTGCTTGAGTCAGTTTATTACAATTAACATCATTATGGACATATTTATAAATACATGTAGAAGGAGAAAGGGTGAGAGAGATTCATATCTATTATGAGGGAATATAAAAGAGTCAAGAGACTGGGGTGTGGGTGATGTGGGGGTGATTCTGGGTTAGGATCAGGCACATATTATATTGTTTGTTACTACATATGCATCATGATTCTACAACAACTCAACTACTCAATAAAATTTTAGAAATAGGAAAAAATGCAATATATTTTCTTCATTCCTATTTATACATATATTATTGCTAATTTCATTAGCCATGCTCAAAATTCAATCAGATTTGATTTTTCTCCATCCCTCTTACCTTTAAACATTCTGTATGCCCAGTGGGCCGCACACTTAACCAATGAATTATGAATTTTCCAAGGTACAGTAGTACATTTCTGTTATCTGAAGGACTCAGGAAGCTGAGGCAGAAGGATTGCCAGCCTCAGCAATATAGCAAAACCCTATCTCAAAATAAGAAATAAAAACAGGCTGGGTAAGGTGTCCTTGGGTTCAATCCCTAGTACCGAATAAACACACAAATAAATAAATAAATATCCACATTATGGGTAAATTGTCATTAGGTTCAATCTCTAGTACTGAATAAATAAATAAATATCCACTTTCATATTATTTTAGTTCTGCTTCTCTTTAGAACTTCATCACAAATAATTTTGTACTATTAATGGTTTCTTTTTCATTGTTTTTGTCTTAAGAATTGCACATTTCCATGTTACATACATGGTTATGAACATTAAAAGGCAGCCCTAGAATCTGACTTTTCCAGAAGAAAGGTTGATAAGTATTCAGTTAAAAATATTCATCTAGCTAGGAACAGTGATGTAGACCTGTAATGCCAGCCACTTAGGCAATTAAGGCAGGAGTATTGCAAGTTTAGGTCAGTCTGGCCAACTCTGTGAGACTCTGTCTCAAAATATAATTTTAAAAAAGATTGGTAATGCAGTTTAGTGATAGAACACTTGCCTATCACTCATGAGGCTATTGGTTGAATTCCCTGTACCAAAAAAAAAAAAAAGAAAAGAAAAAGAAAAAAACCCGCAAAAAGTAAAAGTCATTAGATAGCATCTTAGGATTCATGATCACTGTGCTTTTATTAATAGCTTACTCCTGATCTTCCAAAGTTCTAGTTTTATGAACTATCTAATTAAAATTTTATTACATTTTTCGATTACTATTTTGGATTACATTTAGTTGTCTCAAACTTAAAAACTCATTGTTTTACACTGAACCTATTATTTTGTACTAAAATAGAGAAAAACATTTTTATTTCTTGAAATTTTGTGAAACTTGTAATAATTTGAAATTAACATATTCTCAGGAACATTTTGAATGATCATCTTATTTTGGTCCTTTTAACCAAAAAAAGAAAAAATAAAGGAAGGAAAAGAAAAAAAAGAAAATACCCTGTACATGATGACTAAATGACACATAAAATGTTTTTTCCATGTAAATACATATGATGCAGTTTTGTTGGTTCTGGAAAGAAATTGTTCTGGAGGATGAATATATCACCTTTCTTCATAGACCATGCAATGGAGAGAAAATATTTTTAATTAAAAATATCTATCATAGAAATCTCGGTGAGCAAGTGGATAATTAAAATTAACAATCCCCAGAGATATACAAAGTTGAACAAAATTATCCACTAAATGTATTAATCAACATAACAAATTCAATACCCAACATATGTAGGAAACATACAATATCACCATATCTTGAGCCACTTTTTCAAATTCCATGTTTAGAGTTAAAAGATTAGTTTAAAAAGACTATAGCAAATGAGGTTGACATACAAAAATTGATTTTATTTCTATGTAGTTGCTGCTGAAAACTAAAAATAAAATAAACAGTACATTTTTTAAAAATGACAATATTTAACAATAACGAATTATATGTACCATTCTTCCACTGAAATCATGAAACATTCAAGATAAAATATTTTTTATAAACCTATAAAAACAAAAATGTCATTGTTATGAGTTGAGACCCAATGTTTAAGTTTTAATTATTCTAAAATTAATCTGTAGACATAACACAACTTCAAAGTTTTATCAAGATTTTTCATAAAATTTGAAATTTGATTTTAATGTTATAGAAAATATCAATGAAGAAAATCAACTAACATAACCTTGAGAATGAAATGCACAGCTGGAGGATTCACAGGACTGGTTTAAAGTTTTATGATTCAATAATAATCAAGAGTAATATTAAAATTGGACAAGTATAACAAAGTAAACATTAGACACCAAAAAGGACACACACAAGTATCTATGATTAGTAGAACTTATGTGAAAAAAGACCTATGAGGTTGGAACAACTATATAAAACAAAACTGCTACAATATCTCAGAACATATGCAAATTAATGTGCATTAATTTGTAGATATATATATGAAAGTTAAAATTATACCGCTACTAGAAAGAAACATAGAGAATACACTCATAAATTGGATTGGGTTTGTTTTCAATTCTCACATTGTTGAACTTTTTTTTTCTTTTAAAGTTAAGTGTGTACTTGATGACCTAGCAATTTCATGCCTAGATATTTGCCCAAGAGAAACGTTTTTTAAAGTCAATAGAAGAATTTTACATTATGGAAGCTTTAACAACACACATATAGGTCATTCTGAAGCACATGTAGAATGATCTGAAGATCATAACATAGACAAAATTTAATACATGAAAAGAAGGGCAGCATTCTAGCAGAAAACAGTGCCTGAGGAAAATCAAAGCAACAGAAAATAAAATTTTGTTCTGGGATTTCCAGCAGCCAAAGTGAAAACAAAGTATATGAGCTACATTGATATTATTATTTCTTAAGAGAAAAATTGCTCAGAATTGCTCAGAATCTAAATAAAGTAAACCATTTCCTGGAATCAAATTCTGTGTGTGATTTTTATCAATGTAAAGAATGATATTTTTAATGATTTTGCATCAATCATTATTTTTAAAATTGCTTTGTACATGTCAATTAACAAAAGTAACATGATATTAAATCTTTATGAATAAAATTTGATCAGAATCCAGAATTATTTCATTTAGGGGTCTTATTATGAATTATTCAAAATGAAAGTAATGCTGGATTCATAGACAATTATACCATAGCCCCTAGTAGCAACTCTAAATCCCCCTTTGAGAGAAAATTGCTAACTATAACAAAGGCATCTATGTGTAAAGAGGGATGCATATAATTTGTACACAAATTTTTGCTAAAGTTGAAAGTTTTATTTATCCTTTATGCTATCTGAGTCACAGAGGTATTGAGTAACCATCAACTTCATAGTGTTCCAGAACCCATGGAATATCCTTGTATACATGATTTTTCCAAATCTGGTATGTGTGTATGTATATGTGTATATATAAAACCTTGACAATTAGTTCTGTTCAGTGATACATCCTTGGCACATATAGCACATATCAATCTTCATGCTCTTTTTGGCCAGTCATATGGAGTACACAAGTAGTATGATAGGTACAAGTCCTCAAACACTTAATCTCAAGTTAGTTTCACACATGTATATGTAAGCTTGAAACATAATAATGTATATTCATAATCAAGTAAGGACCTCAAACTCCAAGTTTCCAATGTGAAAGAATTATAAATATCCATAATCAAGATATCAATATATGCTATTCATTGTATGTGAAACTCAAAATACTCAAGGACAGTAATTAAAACTCATTTATAGCTTTTATGCATCTCTTCAGTAAATTATCAACATTGTTTTTCCAGTGAAAATTATTGGAATGGTGTTTTGTATTTATAGAACAGAAATCATCTACTGATTTTATAACCACCTCTACTGCTTTAGATGATACCCTTTTTACTGAAACACATCTTGAAGGCTAACCATGAGAAATAGACATTATTTGATAACATAGCACTTTTTTTGATGGTGTGTAAAATTCAAAACAACCAATAATAAATAGCTAAAAACAAACTAGTGATAAAGCAAATTAGATGATGAGCTATAGTATTAAAATAGGCAGATGATTAGAAATATTTATATTTAAACACAAAGGACTTGGGCTATGAATATTCTAAATTAGCAGAATATAAGCTAGTATTTCCAAAGAAATCTGTAGAAGAAATTTCAGCTTGAATTCTATAATTATCGAAAAAAACTCAAAATTCTGTGGTTCCAGATTTTCTTCTCTGATCAAATTCTCTGTATTATAAAAAAATTTAAGCCCATCAATAATTCTGTTCTAATTATATTGTAAGAGCTAAAAATTATTTGAGATTTTAAAATAATTTTCTTAGTAGATTATCATATTTACCACAAGGAAAGTTACATGTAAATAAATGATAATTATAATATTATAAGTAATTTGCCAGTGTATAGTCATGCATCACCTAATGATGGTGCTATATTTTGAAAATGCATTATTAGATGATTCTGTCATTGTGTGAACATCATGGATTTCATACTTGTACCAAATGAATATTCACAAAAAGCTATAGGCCAATTGTTGACAGGAGCTTATGGAATCACCATCATATAGGTGGCCTGTCCTGTGGCACAGAGCAATAAATATATTTTTTAATCATTTGGAATCTATAAATGAATCAAGAAAAAGGGAATATCAAATAAGTTAGCATTTGTATTAGTCAGCTTTCCTGTTGCTATGACCAAAATACCTGAAAAAAAAAAAAAACATAGAGGAGGAAAACTTTATTTTGCCTCAAGGTTCTAGTCCATGGTCAGGTGAGTCTACTGCTCTGGGCACAAGGTGAGAACATCATGGCCCAAAGGAGCAGCAGAAGAAAGCTGCTTACCTGGAAGTGAGAGGGAGATAGAGGAGCCACATGGCAGATGCACTCTTCCAGAGCATGCCCCAGTGACACATCTTCTCCAGGCATGTCCCACCTGCCTGCAGTTACCACCCACTCAATCCATAGAAACCAGGAGGGACAGAGTAGTTTACAGCTCTCATAATCTAATCATTTAATCTCTGAATATTCCTGAATTAACACAGGAGTTTTGGGTACACCTTGATATCTAAACTATAGCATTCTACCCCTGGTACACAAATGTGCAAGTCTCCCTTACAATCTAAAATGCATTTAACCCATCTTAAAAAATCCCAAGTTTTAACTGTTTCACCATTACCCAATTTCAGCATTGACTGAAAGTCCAAGTCAAAAAGCCTCCTTTGAGACTCAAGGCAAACTCAGCTGTGAGGGCCTACAAAAATCAAAGACAAGTTTCATATATACAGTGCAACAGAGTAAATAAACATCCCCATTCGAAAAGGTAGGAATAGGGACAAGGGAAGAAGGCATAGCTCCTGTAATTCTGCCTATAGCTCTTCACATAATATCTAGTAATGGTAACATATTCCCTACAAAAGGCTTGGGATCCCATGACCTTTGGGCTTGCAAGTTTCAGGGTCTTTATTTTAGCCTGGTTCTCTCTGCAGCTAGCATTCTTCCCTTGGCAGAGAGAAGCTGTTACTAGACTCTTAATTTCTGGGATTTCTATTCCACTTTGGGCTTTACATTCACAATTTCATTCATTGCTCTTGTAGGCACACATTGCAGGGACTCCATCCCTGTTACACTTTCTCTAGCCTGCCAGGATTTCTTTGGGAATATTGGAGGAAATCTCCATGATCATTTAACTTCAGCATATGACATTCCATCAGATCCAGCAACAAGAGGGTGATGCTAAGTTCTTCTTTCAGCTTTTATAGTGGCTGATCTCCCTGGGATCAAGGCTAAAGTGCCCTTTGAGTACTTGGGTGACAGAGTATGGTAAAACAGTTTCTTAGGCTCTCCTGTACAACCAGAGTGCACCCATATCTTTTCTTAAAGGAATTATCTCTTCTACTCCCTTGAGCCTACAGTGGGTACAGTTTTGCAAATTTCCAAGATACCCTCCATCCGTGTTTTCTATCACCATTGTTGCAAAGTACTCAACATCCCTTTAGTGACTATAATCTCTTTCAAAACCACATCTCCCTTGGACTGAGTTTAATATGCATTTTATGGTCTAACTGCAAGTTTTAAAATCCCTTGACTCTGTATTCTACTTCCAATTCTTACAGTACATCTGGCTAAAGTTAATAATTTTCATGGCACTGACTGAATGCTGCTCTTCTTGAAATTTCCTCCGCCAGATTAATTACTCCATCATTTTCAGTTCAGATTCACACAAAATCTCAAAACATATGCAGAATATACTCAAGTTCTTTGGCAGACTTTAATAGGAATAACCTCAAGTCTAACCCTCAATAGACTTTTCATCTTCCTCTGAAATTTGATAAGCACAGTTATCCTTCCAATGAGCATTTCCTTCTTCTGAGTTCCCACCAAAATCACCCACTAAGTTCAATTTAAAGCATTCTAAGATTCCTCCTACCTGCATCCTCAAACATTTACAAATTCTTCCCACAAACCAGTTGCAAAGATTTCTGAACCACATGTCAATTTAGTCACAGCAATAATCCCACTCTCCAGACCAATTTCTAAGTTAATCAAATTTTGGATCTGTGAGACCAAAATACCTAATAAAAACAATTTGAAGGAGTAAATTTTACAATGGCTCATGCTTCCAAAGGGTTTAGTCCATGGTTGACTGAGTCCATTGCTCTGGATTGAAGGTGAGGCAGATCTTCATGAACCAAGAGAGTGATGGAAGGAAAGATGCTCAACTCATGGCAATCAGGAAGCAAATAGAGAAAGAAGATACTGCAGGGAAGATGCACCCTTCCAGAGCATGTCCCTGGAAGACCTCCTCAAGAAACATCCCCACTGTCTTCAGTTATCACCCAATCAGTTCACTCATATTAAGGTGGACTGATGTGGTTATAGCTCTCATAATCCATTCATTTCATCTCTGGATATTTCTGTATTAACACAAGAGATCTGAAGAAATTACTCATATCTAAATCATAACACCATTAAAAAATCGAATTTAAAATAACCTTGAGAATAATAAACTTCAGATTGCTTATTTAAAAATAAAAAGGTAATCATAACATCAGCATATTTGGAACACTTACAATTAACCATATTTAAATGTCAATTTTTTTGGTTTTGTACACAGAATAGCTTTGTTTACTGCTGTTTAAAAATTAAATGTATTATAATTGCATTCTATAATAAGTCAATTTTCTTATAGAAAATGTACAACCCCCTTAAACACCTTTGCTAACATTTATTAGAATTAGACACACTGTAATAATTTTTTCAAATTGAATTGAAAAATATAAAAATAAGCTACATATTTTTAAATGTCAGTAAATTGAATATTACCTTTTATAATTTTTGTTATCATAAATTATTTTTATGTACAAATCATAACCTGAGTTCAAGAACACCACAAATTTGTCATTTATAGCTTTTTAAATTTAAATTATTGTTTTCATCTCTGCAATGTTCTTCCTTTTGGCAATTTTGTAGCCATTAAATTATGTCTCCATTCAATAGGCAGAGATCATTTCCTGGTTAACACACTTTAATCCCTTGTCTATAACTACAATTGAGAACTTGAGAAATACTGGAGGATTATGCATGAATTAAAATGCACCATCCAGGAATAAGCATAAACAAATGTGTATATATTTATGTACACACACACACATACAGATACACACACAAGTAAGTAAGTACATAATATAGTTTTCTAGAAAGGAAGGTAAAAACTTAGATTCAGATTTTCTAAATTCTATATCAATTACATATTCATATTTCTATACTGTTAGACTTTAAGCCCCTTGAGTGCTTTTAATACTATTTACCCTCATCCCCACAATAGAGCACACTGAACATCCTTCTTAAAGTTTCTGTAAAATTTTAAGAACTGTAATATTTTAAGTGATAAATTTTATTCATGTACATTTTGCCTTTAAAAATGTGAATATTAAAAGTTTTCTTATATCATCTTAAACAGTTACAGTATTGTATTTTAAATTGAAAAATTTAGAGACTTTTTCTAATACATAAAAATGTTGGCAAAATTTCTTTTTTCTAATTTATTAAATATTTTCTTCTTGAAATCCATTGTTGTGGTTTAGATAGGAGGTGTTTCCCAAAATCTCCCATGATAATGCAGGGATGTTGGAAGGTGAAATATTTGAATTACGAGGCTCTAATCTAATAAGTCCATACGGGTTTGCACAGACTTTATGGTAACTATAAGCAGGTGAGGCATGACTGGAGAAGGTGGTTGACCGGAATTGTGCCCTGGAATGGTGCATCTTCTTTTTTCTCCTCTGCCTCTCTCTGCTTTCTGGCTAGCTATGAACAGAGCTTTATTTCTCCACCATGCCCTTCTACCAAGATGTTCTGTCTCACCTTTGAACCAGTACAATGGATCAGGCCATCTATGAACTATAACCTCTGAAACTGTGAATCCCAAACAAACTTTCCTGCCTCTAAGTTGTTCTTATTAGATATGTTGGTAACAGTAATATAAAGCAAACACATCCATGTAAGCTTTTTAACATATTCACTTAATGAACTGGCCAATGCATTTAACTAATTTACCAGTGATCAGAAAATAACAACAATAACATGAAAACACCATGTTCTTTCCAAAGTCTTGCTAGCACGATTTAAACTTTTCTTATTAGTTTCATCTGCTGTGTGGAGACAATATAATTATACTTCACATAATCTCATTAAATTAGCCTTTAAAAAAACTATATACAAGTTTTTGGAATGCTGATTATACATACTTAAAGTTGAAAAGGTAGAAATGTATCAATTTATAATGATCATAATACTGTGATTATCAAGGTACAGTGACATTACCTGTTAATTATTTTGCTTCCTGCTGCCTACTCAGACTTGATTCTAACAATGCCTTTTCCTTCCTCAGATATTAATTCATAAGAAATCAATAATTGAATACTTGGTCAATTATTTTTCCTGGTGTGTTTGTGTGCACATATGGGAACAAAAACTGATACACATAGATAATAGCTAGCTAACAAGCTAGATAGAAGAGATAGATGACACAGACATAGATGAATATACATAGTAAACTATTTAAAATGCATATTAAATTTCATTGTTTTCCTATGTTGAAAAACATAACTATGAATAAGCAAGAGTGTTTTTTTTTTTTAAATAACTTTGGAGGCCATGGTCATTGTCCCCCTCATTAATTCAAAACTTTTTGGAGTCTTCTTTGCAGATCATTCATTCTTTATAGCGTGTTGTCTGTCCTCTGAAGACTAGGTCTTTGGTTCACTTTTCTCACTTACATGCTACCCAACTTACCTCATTTATTTTTATTGGCTTCAAAGTTCATCTTTGTAATGGTAACTGAAGTATTTAAATCTGAGAATGTCATACTGATACACATACATATAAATGCTTCACAAATACCTTAAACATAATATATTCAAACTTGACATTAGAGAAACCATGTCACTACTAAGTCCTCTATTTCAGGCATAAATAACTCCAGACATTCATTTGCCTCCAAGAAATGGCACCATCCTCAAATGTATCTATTTCTCCCTCCAAAATTTTGATCAATATTTTCAGCAGTCTTACAAATGTAACATCATAAAAGCTTCAAATATCATGACTTCTCATCCGACTGCAAATATTAGGTCATCATTGCCTCTAACCTAGCTACCATGAAATCTATTTACATATTGTTCTTTCTGCCTCTGGTCTTGCTACTAACTAAGTATTCTCCACACTGCAACCACAGGGATATTTTATGCTACTCTGTCTGCATGCATGTTTTCTATGACTCCTATTATCTTCCAAGATGATGTTTAGCTCCTTACCATATTACAATGATCTTCAAAGTCTGATTCTTCTCTATTTATGTGTATTTCCAAAGTCATTTCTCTAAATCAAGGGCCATTCTTTCCACGTTTTTATTCCTCAAAACATCTATTACCTTCATCTGTTGTTCTTTGCACACTCTGTTCCATTTGATTAGGTATTTTATTTATTCTTCTGATTTATCCTTTTCACATAAAATGTCTAAAATTCCATCATGTTTCATATTTCCACATGTAAATTGCTTCTTCTAAAAAAAGTTTTCAGATCCTTTATTACACACCTGTTTTGACAATGTCATGTGTTTACAATAGTGTGATTTTGTGCTTGTATCTCCATTGAGTAATGTTAAATAAATTTAATCATGATACTGTTAAAGTAGTTAAGAAGACACTATTCAAAAATGTGATTCAGTCCAGGCTTAACGTCTACTACAACGGAAAGGGAAGCATAACCAAGAAGCAGGGAGGCCACATGGGAATGAACAATTTCAGGGAATGCTGGCTACACTGACTTAACAGTGTTCTTGCTAAAGATAGGCCAAGGTGATCAAGCATCACTGGGGAATGGTAAAAGATGAAACCCTACATATTGAGAGTGGCACATTCTTGCCAAAATGACTGAGCAGGATTCTTGTTCTTGCAAAGATCTATGGAAAAAGGGCTTAGAAGAGACTGAATAAGGTTAGGGCAAAGAAAGAATCTTGGTCAGAGTAGCAATATGCATGTATATATAATATGTCTTTACTAATGACACTTAGTGTTTATATTGCAATAGAAAACACTATATTGTTTTTTACACATGAAATAAAATTATTGGAATGATTTTTTAAAATGTTCCTTGAAATTCCTATGAGTAACACAGGAAATGACATTGAAAAATTTTGTCCAAGCTGTGTCACACTGTTCTTAATAAAAAGGGAACAAAGTACCAAATGTAATTACATATAATGGAAACATTATCACATACCAGTGTAATTATTCTCAGCATAGCAATTGTGTGCATGATAAAACAACGGATTGCAAGACATACCTCAATAAAAATAGATTTGTGAACTTTATAGCAAAGTTATGGGCTGACACTATAACAGACTGTGATGGAGCTGTGACATGGAAGAGATAAAGTCATCTTTCATGGGTGAGAATAACTAGACATAAAAGGGAAATAAAACATGCAAGTTTGAACCTAAATACAACTTTATCATTTGATATTTATAAAATGCAAATATCTCATAGTACTTCCTCATTTGCATCAGTGATTAGTGTAGGATTATTTTTACTCAAATTTTTTTATTCTCATCCAATTTTATGTGCAAACTTCAGTGCAATAAAGGTAATATTCAACAAATTGAGCAATTTACACTTAAGTAAAACAAAATAATTCAAAAAGGATAAAAAACATTGAATCTGAAGGAATATGTAAATAATAAATTATTCCATTATTTTTGAGCAGTATCAGGTTCAGAACAAGAAGCTAATGAAAAGTTTGACAGTTGTGAGAAATAATGAATACAGAGTGTAACCTACAATCCTTATAGTACACACCAAGGAAGTGTATGTGTAATTAGCACATAAAATAGAATGTAGACAAAATAAAGTAATTGATGAATGATTTAATCTTATTATATCTTTAGACTTTATGAAGAGGAAAGGTCAGGATATTAGTATCTTAACAGATAGATGATTTGGAGATATTTCCCCCCATCCTGTGGGTTGCTTTTCTCTGTGGGCACTGTCTTTGGCAGCACAAGTTTTTAAAATTATCATAAAGTTCAATTTATCTGTTTTTTTTTCCCTTCTTGCTTTTGACTTTGGTATCATAGATAAGATATCCTTAACAGATATCTATACCAATATGGAATTTAAAGAAAACTTGAGTATATATTATTTATAACAATGAAGTTTTCATTTTTTTCCATTTACAGTTTCTTATTTTATTTTAACTTCTTCTATTTTATCACAGTAAAATGTAAACACACCCTTTTAAGTGTAAAGTTAAGTGGTATTAAATACATTCATACTGTTTTACAGTCATCAGGACTATTCATCTTCATGACTCTATTCATCTTTCAAAACTGAAACTCTGTACCCTTAAAAACTGACTTCCCATTCCCTGTTCCTCCCAGTCTCTGTCCTCTGTCCACTACCATCTTTTGATAAGTGGAATAAAATGATATTTGCTTTTATTATGTGCATGGATACTTCACCTAAGCATAACATCCTCAAAATTTCCCAGTATTGATAAATGTTTATTCCAGTCCTTTGTCCATTTTTAAATGGTTTTTGTTGTTGTCTAATTTTACTAGTGCTCTACTGTGGCGGGCGGCACCCGGGGGCCCACACCACGCAGGCAGCTTTAAGATGGCGGCTGGCAGCTGGCCAAGCCAAGTCAGCTGACCTCGTGCTGTTCCTGGTTCGTATGCTTGCAATATCTGACCACCTAGAGACAACCAATAGGAGCCAGCAGCAGAGTTTTCTTCCTTGTAGCAACAACCTACTGATTGGGTTACCTGCCCTATATAAACAGTGCAACTTCCTGAATAAAGAGAGAGTGCGAGAGAGATCTCCGCAAGCAAGCAACAAGCCTGTGTGTGTCGTTATTGCTGCTTTTCGTCGGTCGAACGCGGCAAGCTGGTGGCCCGTACGGGGACAGTGAAAACCAATTGTAAGTATTAATGGCAAGTTGAAATTTAATTAGCAGACCCTATTTGAACAGGAGTAGGGACTAAACGGAAGAGTCCTCCTGAGGGACTAAACGGAAGAGTCCTCCTGAGGGACTAAACGGAAGAGTCCTCCTGAGGGACTAGAAGGACTAGCCTAGAGCTAGGGAAGGACTGGCCTAAGAGCCAGGGTGACCTCGAGGTAAACGGAAGAGTCCTCCCGAGGGACTAAGCAAGTGGCTGCAAGACAGCGTCGGACGTCCTTTAGTAGTAGAATTTTGTGTCAAGTTGTAAGGCTTTGTGTGTTTGTGTTATTGTTGTGTATTTGGTTTATGTGTATTTTTGTGATAGCTATCTTGGAAGGGCTTAAGGTTAATAATGGGATCAGAAATACCATGGGTCAGAATGGAATGGCCTCTTAAGGAGCTGTTAAAAAAGAATGGAATGCCTCTAAAAACAGCCACCACCCAAGCGTTCCTCAAAACGGTGGAGAAATGTTGTCCCTGGTTCTTGGAAGAGGGGCTCCTGAATATCCCTCAATGGGAGCATTTGGGAGAGGAGTTACATAAGAACAATAAAAAGAATTCCATCCCCATAGGGACTTTGCCTATATGGTCTTTAGTACGCTCCTGCTTGGATTCAGAGGCTCCGATATGAGGAAACAACTTAGGGAGGTTTCACAGATTCTTGAAGAGATAAAAGCCTCAGAAAGAGGAGATGAGTTGTCAGACTCAGAGACAGAAAGTGATACTGAACCAGAGAGGTCTGGGGAGGATCTGGAGAAGTGGTTTTCTCAGCTCCATTTAACTCCATCTGCGCCACCAGCTTATAATCTGGAGCCATGTGGAGGCGCTTGCTCATGCTATGCTGGGAAAACCGCCCATACTCGTTGGGATGAAGTAGAGTCTCGATCCTTCTTTCTGGTATTGGAGGATCAAAACCAGCAAAGATACCACCAACCCCTCGATATAAAACTTGTTAAACAGTTGAAAGAAGCGGTTATGACTTATGGAGTGCAAGCAGCATTTACTCTTTCCTTTCTGGACTCCATAGGCAGTTATAACCTCACTCCTTTAGATTGGGGTAATCTAGCAAGGGCTTGTCTTTCTGGAGGGCAATATTTACTATGGAAAGTAGCTAATCAGGAACTCTGTTTAGATACAACTCAAGTCCAATCTGGGGATCTCCCTCGCCTCGGGGCATTTTCTCATTTTGGCTCGGCCCTATGGCCTGCTAAAGGTGGGTCACCTTCTCTCCGGAGCTTGCTGCATACTGCATCTGCCTCTGACCCTCGGGGCAGCCGCCCCGCCCCATGGTATCCTTGGGAGCCTGGAGATTAGAGCAATGGCTGAAAGGTTGCAAGGCTCCCTTCTCTTAATTTTAAAGGACGTCCATTAATTCAGACAGGAGCTTCATTCTCATGTTATGCCAGGTTCACCACCAGCCTGCATAACCCAGAAATGCCCTAGAAAAACCTCATTCTATCACTTTGCAGCTTAGCTCCTTTGTATAAGGGAAGGAGATACCAACTAATTATCTGCTTGATAGCCATCTTTTACAATGCAAATTACATGAACTAACGCCTACACTGGTTTGAAACTTTTAAATTCAAGCGACTGAGAGGCCTAAGCTGCTCCAAGTTAATTCCTAAGGAGTTTTCTCTTCATTTGGACACAAAAAGGAGATTGGAAAGATCTCATACAGGTTTT
>PVKS010017182.1:28108-42614 GCA_004027875.1 Aplodontia rufa | reverse complement strand
AAAAGTCATACATTTTGAGGTCATTGTTAGCTTAGCCATCTAACATACTGTTTCTGGTTGTATTCTAGCTTCCACAGATGAGAGAAAACATTCAGCCCTTGAGTCTCTGAGATTGGGATACTTCACTTAGCATAATTTTTTCCATCTCCATCCATTTGGCTGCAAAAGCCATAATATCGTTTTCTCTAATGGCCAAGTAATATTTCATAGTATATATGTACCAAAGTTTTTGTATCCACTCATCAAGGGAGGGGCATCTGGGTTGGTTCCATAGTCTAGCTATAGTAAATTGAGCTACTATAAACATTGAAGAAGCCATATCTCTATAGTATGCTGATTCTAACTCTTTTGGGAAAATACCCAGAAGTGGGATAGCTGGGTCATAAGGTGGTTTTAGTCCTAATTTTTTTTTTCTAAAGAGAGAGGGACAGTTAGACAGAGAAAGAGAGAAACAACTTTATTTAGTTCTTCACATGGCCTTAGTTGCTCCAATACTTAGTTGTGTATATGGTGCTGGGGTTTGAACCTGGGTCCTCGTGCTTGACAGGCAAGCGCTGAAAACTCTGAGCCACCACTCCAGCCCCCAGCCCTAATTTTTTTGAGGAGTCTCCACACTGCTTTCCAGAGTGACTGAACCAGTTTGCAGTCCCACCAGCAATGGGACAGCGTTCCTCTTTTCCCACAGCCCCTCCAGCATTTGTTGTTGTTCCTATTCTTCATTTTTGCCACTCTAACAGGAGTGAGGTGGTATCTCATTGAAGTTTTGATTTGCATTTCCCTTATTGTTAATGATGTACAGCATTTTCTCACATATTTATGGGCTTTCTGGACTTCCTCTGGTGAGAAGTTTCTTTTTAGATCCGTAGCCCATTTATTGATTGGATTATTTGTGGTTTTGGTGTTTAGTTTATTGAGTTCTTTGTATATTCTGGATATTAGCCCTCTGTCCGAGGTGTAGCAGGCAAAGATTTTCTCCCATTCTGTTGGGTCTCTCTTGACACTCTTGACTAATTCTTTAGCTGTGCAAAAAGCTTTTTAGTTTAATTGCATCCCGTTCATTTATTCTTGACTTTACTTTGCACCATGGGAGTTTTGTTAAGGAAGGCGCCGCCAACCCCTATGTCCTGTAGTGTTGATCCTACTTCTTTTTCTAGTAAGTTTAAAGTTGATGGCTTAATATGGACCTTTGAACCATTTTGATTTAATTTTTGTGTAGGGAGAAAGGTAAGGATCCAGCTTCAGCTGTCTACTGCCTGTCCAATTTGTCCAACACCATTTGTTGAACAAGCTATTTTTCTTCCATACTATGTTTTCCCCCTCTATCAAATATCAAATACTTAAAGATATGGAGGTTTGTCTCAGAATCTTCTATTCTATTCCATTGGTCTGCAGTTCTGTTTTGATACCAATACCATGCTGTTTTTCTTACTATGACCCTGCAGTATAACTTCAGGTCAAGGATTGAGATACCCCCTACTTCTTCCTTCCTGTAGAGAAGTTTTGGGTAAACTGGGTCTCCTTTATTCCATATGAACTTGAGAATTGCATTTTCTATATATGTGAAGAACGATGTTGGTATCTTGATGGGGATTGCATTAAATCTGTATAAGGCTTTGGCCATTTTGATTATAATAATTCTGCCTAACCATGAGCATGGAATGTCTTTCCATCTACTCAGGTCTTCTGCAATTTCTTTCTTTAGTGTTTAATAGTTTTCATTGTAGAATTCCTTAATATCCTTTGTAAGGTTGATGCCCAAGTATTTTATTTTTTTGGAGGAGATGGTGAATGGGAGAGATTTCCTGATTTCTTCTTCCACAGACTTGTTGCTGAAGTAAAGGAAAGCTAGTGATTTATTGGTGTTGATCTTATAGCCAGTCACTTTGCTGAAATTGCCTATAAGCTCTAGGACTTTTCTGGCCGAGGTTATTGGGTCTTCTAAGTATAGAATCATGTCCTCAGCAAATACAGACAACTTAACTTCCTCTTTTCCTATACAAATTCCTTTGATTTCCTTGTCTTGCCTGATAGCTCTGGCAAGGGTTTCAAGGACTATATTGAACAAGAGTGGGGAAAGTGGACAGCCTTGTCTTGTTACTGAATTCAGTGGAAATGCTTTCAGTCTTTCTCCACTGAGAATAATGTTGGCTATGGGTCTGTGATAAATGGATCTAACATAGTTAAAGTATCTTCCCTTGATCCCTATCTTCTCCAGAGTTTTGAGCATAAAGTGGTGAATTTTATCAAAGGCCTTTTCTGTGTCGATTTAGATAATTATATGATTTTTATTTTTAATTCTGTTTATGTGGTGAATTACATGTATTGATTTGCATATGTTGAACCAGCCTTGTTTTCCTGGAATGAAGTCCACTTGATTATGATGTATTAGCTTTTTAATGTACTTTTGGATCCAATTAGCTAGAATTTTATTAAGGACTTTTGCATCTATGTTCATCAGGGAAATCGGTCTATAGTTTTCTTTTCTTGACATGTCTTTGTTGGATTTTGGTATCAGTGTAATATTTGTGTCATAAAAAGTGTTTGGAGTGCTCCCACCCTATCAATTTCATGGAAGAGCTTGTAGAGGATCGGTGTTAACTCTTCTGTGAAAGTTTGGTAGAATTCTGCCGTATATCCATCCAGTCCTGGGCTTTTCTTTTATGGAAGAGCTTTGATTGTAGTTTTGATTTCACTATCTGTGATAGGTTAGTTTAGATTTTCAATGTCCTCCTGTGTTAATGAGGGGATGTCGTATATGTCCAAGTATCTGTCCATGTCCTCCAGATTATCAAACTTGGCTGAGTATAAATTTTCAAAGTAGGTTCTGAAAATCTTCTGGATTTTGGTTGAGTCTGTGGCGATATCACTATTTTCGTCTTTGTGTTGATTTGATTCTCTTTGTTCTTCCTTTTGGTAAGTTTGGCAAGGGGTCTCTTGATCTTGTTTATTTTTTCAAAGAACCAACTCTTTATTTTGTTAATAATTTGTATTTTTTTTGTTCTCAATTTCGTTGATTTCAGCTCTGATTTTAGTTATTTCCTGTCTTCTATTAGCTTTAGGATTGGATTGTTCCTCCAATAAATTGGCATTTATTTATCTGGGCTCTTTCTAGATTTTTTGATGTATGCACTCAGTGCTATAAATTTACCTCTTAAGAATGTCTTCATACTGTCCCAGAGGTTTCGGTATGTTGTTTCCTCATTCTCATTCAATTCCAAGAATTTCTTGATTTCTTCTCTCATTGCCTCTTTTATCCATCCTTCATTTAAGAAGGAATTATTCAATTTCCAAGTATTTGAGTAGTTTCTGTTGTTTCTCTTGTTGACTGCTAAGATCATAGCATTGTGGTCTGAGAAAATACATCGGATTATATCCACTTTTTTATATTTGT
The DNA here is from genome assembly GCA_004027875.1 of Aplodontia rufa. NCBI lineage: Eukaryota > Metazoa > Chordata > Mammalia > Rodentia > Aplodontiidae > Aplodontia > Aplodontia rufa. The sequence goes on along the minus strand of PVKS010017182.1, from coordinate 39,223 downwards.
TAAGATTACTTTGGTGAACTAGGATGTGATCTGTTTTAGAAAAGGATCTGTGAGCCGCTGAGAAGAAGGTAAATTCAGCTGACTTAGGATGGAATATTCTGTAGATGTCTATGAAGCCCGATTGATTAACAGAGATGTTCACATTGGAGATGTCTTTATTGATTTTTTGTTTTGATGATCTGTCTAATGTTGATAGTGGTGTACTGAAGTCCCCCAGTATTATTGTGTTGAGATCAATGAGGGGATTAATCTCCTTATGTATTTCTTCCATATATTTGGGGGAGGGTTATAATTGGGGGCATAAATGTTAATTATTGTTATATCTTCTTGATGAACTGTCCCTCTTAGTATGATAAAGTATCCTTCTTTGTCCTTTCTGACTAGTTTTAGCTGGAAATTAATTTTATTAGAAATTAGGATCGCCAGGCCAGCTTGCTTTTTCTTCTTCTTCTTCTTCTTTTTCTTTTTTTTAACTCCTCTTGCTAAGTTGTTCAGGCTGGCCATGAAATTCTGATTCTCCTGCCTCAGCCTCCCTCATAACTGGCATTATAGGCATACACTAATGCAACCAGCTTAATTTTGTGTGTGCATACATGCACTAGGGATTGATTGCCAGCCTCACACATGCTAAAGCACAACTAAGCTACACCCCTAGCCTCAACCCTTTCTGTTGGCTCCAGGTAAAGGAATATGTATAACTATTATGAGTACTTGAGCTATAAGCCACAGCAACTGAAAACAGGGAGCTGGCAATAGTGTAATTACTGCTTCTGATGACCTTTATAAAGGATGTAATTGGTCAAAATATGAATACTATGTTAACCTAAATACTTGATAAATCAATGGGAAAAAAAAAAGATCACATGAGTTCTTTTGCCAGCTACCATCAGTGTTTGGCTGGGAAATGGAGATATTCATGACCAGAGTTAAGAATTAAGATAGGAAAGAATGAATAACAGGCATATTAATCATACTAACATGATATTAATTAGTTCAATTCTTAAGAGATATTACATATGCACTGAAACACTTAGATTAACAATATTCATCCTGTCATTGTATCACCTAGGGACTTTATGAAAATGTAGACAAAATAGGAGATGTATCAAGGTCCAGAAGAAAGTGAATTATTAATCAATCAGGCACAGAATACAGAAAGAGCACATTGTGCCAGTAATGCACTAACAAGAAGGTCTGGGTAGGACCTTAGGAGAATATCTTAGTAGGTAGATCAAACTGGGGCCTGGGAAAAGATGAATTATGTGAGTTTTAGTTGGTTTTTTTTTTCCCAAGTATTTGACCTCTATTTAGAAGTTCATTTCCATTCAACTTGACATCTGAATTGTTGGTTGACCTTTAAGGAGGAAAAACAAAATCACTAAGTCTAAATGTCTCTTTCTTAATCAGACATTAGGGAGGAAACATGTCTAAGCAACCCTGTAGCATTGATAATAAATTATATAACATCAGTAAAAGCTCTGAACATCCCCCAGGGATGTCAACTCACTTAACCAAGATTATAGCAAGTCCAGAGGAAAAAAAAAAGGCAAGATTTACCTATATCCAACTAAGCATTTAGGTTTTCCTATAACACACAGAGCTTATACTTAAAGCCTTGAAAGTATTTTTTTTTAAGTCCAAGCTGAATATAACTTACATTCTAGCTGAATTAAATACTTTTCTTCTGGCATTACCCAGGAGAAATTTTAAAAAAATGAGAACAGCAGGATCTTGTATCAGTTAGGAAGATAGTTTTGAATTTAAAAGAAAATTTTAGGCCTGGAGCAGCGGCTCGGCAGTTACAGCTTTACAGTGCTTGCCTGGCATGGACAAGGATAAGGAGTTTAAATCCCAGAATCATGTATACAAGGAAGTGTTGGAGCAACAAAAGGCATATGAAAAACTAAATAAAATATTGACTCTCTCTCTTTCTCTCTCTCTCACTGCCCTTCTCTCTTTAAAAAAAGAAAAATTTAAACCTCCATTTCTATTCTTTCTCTTGAATAAGTTAGTCTCCCTGAAACTGATTTTCCCTATGAAAAATGGGGATATTATAAGAAATTTTGCAAATCATGGTGCCTCCATAAATAGTATGCATTAAATGAATAATAGCAACTGTATTTATTAATAGTTATTAGAATCGTGTGCTAATTTCACCTTCAGATAACTCAGATATGAAGTTTCGCATTTTTCTATTCTATTTCTGAAAAAAGTAAAAATATCAACACATATTTACAAGAAAGCCTATCATATCTCAGTGACTGACATTCCAAGAAAAGCACTAAATTAATATAACATTGTTCTAATGAAGCCACATACTCCCACAGATTTCTTACACCATATACACTGTGGTTCTTTGGGAAGAGATTAATTGTGAGCAATTTCTCTATTCCAGATTAACTAGGAAATGCTAGAGTTAGTTATAAACATTTCTATAGCTTTAGAAGTTAGTTATATAATATATTCACTATTAACACACACTGTAAAAGAACAATAATTTATCATATTATATTATGTACTGTTAGGTAGAACTATTATTTTATAATAATAGTCAAATGATTTTTATCACATACAAAAAGTTTTTCTTAACTTTCACTTTCTTGATTTCACAAAGTACAATTCAAAAGTAACCTTAAAACTGAATTAACTACTGTGCTACCACTTTTTCTAAAGATTTTATAAGCCTGCTAAAGTAGCAAAGGAATTTTTTCTGTTTTGAGATCTTAGTTTTCTTCTTATCTTTCCTATGTATTATTATCTAAGTAATTAATGATTACATCTGTTAAGTTAATTTATATATTTAATTTAATTTATTTAATTTAATATATATCTCACTGCATCAGTGATTTCTACTAATCTGAAAATGTTCAAATTCCATCTTCTTGATCAAAACATTTTGCTTTGTCTTTTCTAGAGACAGGTCCTGAGAGACTTTTTCTATTCCTCATGAGACATTCTCACCACAAGAATAGACTGTCTATCATACCAAGGCCAACTAGGATCTCCACCCTGCCACCATTAGCCTGATCTAAGGAAGCTGCGCCATGTTATTTACAACAAAAAATTTTAAATATGTCCTATGAAGCAAATTCACAGTCTCTATTCCATCTCCACCTCCCACACCATTACTGGAATCAGTATCCTGACTCAGCATTATAACCCCTATATTTCCTTTGGAAATGCAGCATGAGCAACATAGACAAATTAGAAGGGAAACTCCTCTGCACTTAAATCATTTGAGCAGGTAATCAATAAATTTTAAGAAGACTGAATTTTTTGTAAGTCAAGAATGGTTTGGAATTTAAAAGAGTAGTGTTTGATCTGCCTTAACATTTCCCTCTGCAATAAACATAAAATCCCAAGTTTTAGCCATTATTTTAAAAAGATTAGGTATCTAATTGGGTTTGATATACCAATACCCAGATCGTTAGCTTTTTTCTATGATATAGCTAAGGAGTTATTTTTATGGACTAACAAATTGTAAACTGTTCAACAAAAAGTTTGAGAATATGATTAAAAATTGGTCCAAAATAGAAACTTTGATCTTTAACAATCCTGCACCTCGTAAATCCAGGAAGTCACCAGAACCAGTCCTTTTCATGTCAAAGATAGCTACAGAATTCATTTCTCATTCATCCCAATCACATTAGACTCTCTGACCTACTTTAAAGATTACTCTCATAGTCACTACATTCCTATAGTTTCCCTTCCACCAGGTGGTAAGTAATCTTCAACAAAATCAAAGATGAGGGTGTTCATTTCTTGCTACTGAAAGTCTTTGAGATCTCTAATGATTCTGAGATAGAATTGAGACAGCTGACGTGCATGTGAAGGTAGTATTTATGATGGCCATCGGGCCATTCCTGTCTCTTTCCACTGAAGCAGACTCCCTATGAAATTAAGGCAACTTACTCATACTGATACTGAAGGGTTGCCCCTCTGGCCTGAGGGGCACCAAGGAACCTGAGAACAGAAATTACCCTATGCTATGACCTAAGGCCACTGACATGTCCTCTGTCTCATAGGCTAGCATGTATTTCTTGCCTTTTGTCCCACTTTGCTGCTCCTTCTCTTTATAAAAGTTTTCTAAAGATGGAAATTTGAAACATAAATATTTCTTCTATCCTCCTTCAAAGCTGACTTTTTCAATAAAACCTATTTTTCTGCCAAATTTGACTCCAAATTTTTATGGAGCCCAACAAGCGGCAGAGATTAGCTTCTTGCCCTCGTAGGTTAACAGTTCTGTGCTGTGACTCCATCCATCCTTCACAATACAGGGATGGGTCACCATTTTCTGAATGTGCCAGTATCTTTCAGAACCCCATGCCAGAGGCAGAAATTAGTTTTTCTCCTCTAAATAACTGGAGTTTTCCACCTTTCAAAAACTTACTTAACCTTCAAGTGCACATTCAAAATGTCATCTTTCCATGGGGCGTTCTTCCACTTCCCAGGCAAAAGCAACTGCTTGTCTCCTTTGTTCCATAGCACTTTGTAACATTTTTACCAGCATCTCTTCTGTTTGAACTGTGATTTCTTTCTCTCATATTATCTGTCTCTTCTCCCTCCCCACTAGAATATATGCTCTTCTAAAACAGGGAATAAGTATTACTCTTAAATGGGGAGACCCTGTGGATACACACACTTATTGAATAACCTTATCTATCCAAAAGTGCATGAAATTTGGCTGGAGCAGTGGCTCAGCAATTAACAGGCTTGTCTGGCAAGCAGAAGAACCCAAGTTTGAACCCAAACATCATGTACACAACTGGGTGTTGGAGAAACTTGAACCAGATGAAAAATATAAAAATTGATTCTTTCTTGCTCTCTCCCCTTCACTTAACAAAAAAAAAAACAAACAGAAAAAAAGTGCATGAAATTCAAACCAGGCAACTTATGTTCAGGAATTTGACATATATTGTAACATTTTCTTACATAATTTCCTAACATTTTTATAAAATTCAAAGCCAAATATGTCTAAAAGCAAAACCCTTTAATCAAAATTCCATGAACTACTAGAAAAGGTATAAAAATACTATAAGACAGAAAAATCATATGTACCCACAGGAAATGTACCAGTGTCATGGTAGATCAAAATAAAGTAAGATTTCCTTAGGTTAAAGTTATCATGGAAATCTTCCAGGAAGAAAAGAAGTATTTAAACTATTTCAGAAGAAAAATTTGGAATTAAAAATATTTGAAGACTTATTACATTAAAAGTCAAATACTATAGAGAAAGGAGCTGCAGCTGTGGCTCAGCAGTTATGGCCCCTGCCTTGCACGTGCAAAGATATAGGTTTGTACCCCAGCACCATGTACAAATGACGTGTTGGAGCAACAAAGGCCAGATGAAAAACTAAATAAAATTGATATTCTCCCTCTCACACTCTCCCTCTCTTTAAAAAAAAATGGAGAAAGAACTTTTAGAAAAGGAGGAAATTGGCAAATCAGGAAAAAGAATTGTGAAGGTGAATCTATCCACCCAAGAAAGAACACCCATGAAAGAAAGAAAACAGGAAAAGTAGGACCAAGGAGGGCCTTGGATACAGTCAGAGCATTTATTAAGTTAAGTAGGAGTTGGGCATTGTGGCATATATGTGCCTATAGTTGCAAGCTACTTGGGAGGCTGAAGCAGGAGGATCCCCTGAAGCTAGAAGTTTGGGACTATCCTGAATAACACAGTGAGATCCCATCTCTTAAAAAAGAAAAGGTAGAAAAGGAGTTTGTGAAATAAATCAAGGTCATTTAGTAGGAAGATGAGGGGAAAAATCTAAGCAGAAGGCCTAAAGCAGAGCTGGGGTGATAATTCCAAAGGCTGGAGAGTCAGACCCTCTAAGCAGCTGAGGACATGGGTGAGAAGCCAAGTTGCCATCAGGGCATATGGCAAGCTTTTGAGGCTGGGACAGAGCAGAACAGCAATGTCACTCCAAGACAACTTTTACAAAGGAGTTAACATCAGATATGATGAATCTAAGCAGCCAATGAAATACCTAGGTAGAGATTGTCAGCAGGTAGATAGAGATGTACAACCAGAACTTGCAGAAGAGCCTGAAGGTGGGAATCTGCATGCATGCATACATAATGTGGAGATAAAAGGACAGCAGGGAGCACATTTCTCCTAATGCTTTTACATTTCAGCAGCAGAGAGAAAAACATAGTGGTCTCCCAGCAAGCCAAGCTAAGCGGAGTTTTCTGGACACTGGTTAATTGCCTCAAATCCTACCAGAAATGAAGTGAATTCTCAGAACTAAGGAAACATACATATTTTATTTTAAATACACTAATTATGTTATTTTTAAATATATTAATGGGACTATCAATTAGATAATAAGGGATCAAGAAAGGGTAGAAAATCAATCGTAAGTAACCAGGAATCTTCTAAGAAGAGGAAACTCACATAAGAGGAAGTTAAGAAAATTCACATAAAACTGCAAAGATCCCAGTAACATTAGAGAAATCACCCCAGCTCAGATGGAGTGAGCTGGATGGTTGCCGAGAGGAAAGCAGTGGAAACGGGCCTCGATGGTGGGGAATGAAAATTCTGCCAAACAACGGAGAGTGTATAGGCAGCTCAGAATGGACCTCTGGAAAGTTGAATAAATTTCATTGCCACCATTTTGTGGCTGTTTCCAATAATAGATGACAGCTCTGAGTAAGGAAGTAGGAGATGGAGAGAAGCACACACTCCAGAAGATCAGAAGGCTGAGACATGCCAAAAGAATAGCAGACTTTTCTCTGCGAGGATCTGCTTAGTAGAACAGCAAGGGTTCCAAAAATAGAATTTCCTAATTTGATATTCTAGGAAGACAGTAGTTCCTAGGGATGCTATCTGTGCTGAATCCTCTGGCTCAAATCAGAAGTAGGTACAGGCAACAGGACGGCTGTGCAATTCCCTGACAATATTGTATAGGCCCAGGAAGAGGAGAATCTGGCATGAAACTATCACAGGAACAAATTTGGAAACCAAAGCAAAAGGTCAAGTATAAGCTATGGTCTCCACCATATACACACACACCTCCCTCCTGGCACTATTGAACAGACCCCCTTTGAAATTAAAATCAGTTTCCTGATAACTGCTTTCTTGCATCTCATACTTCCTCACGCTGAGGACAGAGGTCTGCTAAGTGCAGTCTAGCTAAGTCTCCCTGTCTATCACCTAGCTTTTGCTTCTATAAATTGTATCTGCTTCTTTGGGACCACCAGAGAAGCGATCTAGCTGCTCCTCCTCCGTTTGATCAAACTGTACAAAATACAGTTTTTCTTTTTATGTGGTTTGACTATTTTTTATGTGGATGGGTAGCTGAAACTGTCCAGCTGGGATTCAGGCAGGCTCCCTGGCTGGGCTTCTTTCTGGTAATACTGAGGGTAGAAGGTCCAAAAAAATAAATATAGAAAGTTGTGCAGAAAGTGGCTGTCAAAAAAATATGGTATTACTAAAGGAAATAAGCAGGTAGCTATGGTGCACACCTATAATCTTAGCTACTTAGGAGGCTGAGGCAAGGATAAGGATGTAGCTCAGCGGTAGAGCACCTCTGGTTTCAATCCCTAAAACCCTAACAAACAAACAACAATTTTGAGTAAAATTTTTTCAGGGGAGTCCATTTTTTAAATGAGCTCATTGCATCAAAAGGCTGGATAGGTTCAGGCAGGGCCTGGAAAGGACTAAGGATCAGGACTGAATTTGATAGGAGAGTTACATGCAAACTGTAAATGAAAGACTTCATAGTGCTACCACCCATAAGAAGGAATAAGAAAAGTGCTGCAAGCAGGGGTTAAAACAGAATAGTGACACTTATTAAAAAGTCCATAAGCTGGACATGGTGGCGCACACCTATAATCCCAGTGGCTTGGGAGGCTAAGTTCAAGGCCAGCCTCAGGAATTTAGCAAAGTTCTAAACAACTTAGCAAGACCTTGTCTCAAAATAAAAAATAAAAAGGACTGGAGATGTAGCTCAGTGGTAAAGCATCCCTGGATTCAATCCCCCATGCCAAAAAATGAATAAATAAGTAAAAATCCATGGGTCCCTCTGCTAGTGCTGTATAAACAGTTCCACCTATACTTTTCAGTATTCAATAACTGAATATAGTAATATATATAATATACTATATATATATTATGTTATTATATAACATATATATAATAACTGAGTATAGCAACAAGTCTCAATCTGGAGCAGGGATAAGAGTATTCAAATGCCTATAAATGAATATTTTCCTAAGCAAAAATAAATATGTAAGAAACAGTATTTAAAATTTTGTAAGATACCCCTCTCAAAATCCAGACTTCACCTACTGGAGCTAACATTTTTGAAAGGTGTTAGCTGAAGGTGAGATCTAGCAATATGCTCCAGGAAAACACATACAAAGTAGAAGTAGCACATATATTAAAACTGCCTGCTTAGTTTCTTCTAACACAAGCAGCAGCTAAAATAAAAATTCAGCCTTAAAAGTTGTTGCCAACACTTGTAGCACAGGAAGCAGCCTGGAACTAAGAATAAGAACTGCAAAAACTCTTGATATGGACCAGAGTCCCTAGTTGGTGCTTAAATCAGGAATTGACTCAGCAGTTGAGATATACTACCATCATTATGGTTACATCATTTTTTAAAAAGATCTGCCTTCACATGCAGTGCTTTAATCTACAAAGTTCAAATATAGCCATATAGAATACATTTAAAACTTTGAACAAGTGATTTCTAAAGATTAAGTACTAAAACCAGTACCACAATTGGGACTTAGGAACCTGCAAATGTATCCATATTATGCTTGCAGCACCCTGTTAAGAGGACCATTGATTGGTATATTTCTACCACATATTACTTATTTTCTGACACCTATAGCGTCAGAAAGGCTCCTGTTAGAACTTGTCCCTTAGCCTTTGAATATACTCGTGAAATGTTACCAAATTTGTATTCACAGCCTGTAATGATCATTCTAAAACAGATTCAAAGACTTCTGCATAATAGGCACAGTGGTAAGAGCTGGCATTTTACAGATTAACAGATCTAGATTTGAACCACTTCTCTGCCATTTATTATGATCAGTCTCCTCCTCTCTAAAATGAGTTTAACAAATTGGGTGTGGTGATGAAACTATGTAATTCCAGTGACTCGGGAGGAATAGAAGTTCAAGCCCAGCCTTGGCAGCAACTGAGTGAGACCCTGTTTCAAAAAAAAAAGGAGGAAAAGAAAAAATAAATTTTTTGATTAAAGATGGTTGCAGGCTGGGATGGTGGCTCAGCAGTTGCATGCTTGCCTGGCACGCCCAAGGACGCAGGTTTGAGCCCCAACGCCACATACAAAGTGTTACAGACACGAAAGCCACATGAAAAACTAAATAAAATTGATTCTCTCTTTCTTCCTGTCCCTCTCTCTTTAAAAATAAATAAATAAATAAATATGTCACTGAGCATAGGAGCTCAGTGACAGAGTATCCCTGAATTCAATTCCTAGTATCACAAATAACACTAATAAGTAATTTAAAAAGAGCGTAACAATATTTCCAAGGGGCTGTTATAGGGATCAAATGGCATAACTAAAACTCCTAGTAATGTAAGAGCTCAAAATTGATGCCTATTATTAATAAAGGGATCATTAGGGCTGGGACCATGGAGTATTGCACTTGCCCGGCATGTATGAGGACTGGGAATCAAACCTATGTACACAACTAAGTGTTGGAGCAACAAAAACCAGATGAAAAACTAAATAAAATTGCCTGCCCCACCTCTCCAAAAATAAATAAAGGATCATTAGAGATCATTTAGTTTGATTTTACCAATGAAATCTCATTGTTTATAACATTATTTATAACCAAAACTAGTTCTCTCATCTAGATCAGTATGCTTTCTCTGCATTTTAGTTTCCAATTACTACTGTCAGCATGATCATAATTAAAGCCTCAGTCCAAAAAGGGTGTGAGTGAAATATGCCTTCCTTGTGTGTTTTGCTTGCACTTTACTTGTAAAAACTTTCCTGATGCCTGCAGACACTATTTCTTATTAAGAGTTAAGAAGAACATGCAGGTACAAAAGAAACTAACTGGGGCTGGAGAGGTGGCTCTGTGATTACAGCAATTGCCTGGCATGCACGAGTACACAGGTTCAAACCCCACCACCACGTACACAACAATGTCTCAGAGAAGCAAAGGCCACATGAAAAACTAAATAAAATTGATTCTCTCCCTCTCTCATACACACACACTGTCTCTCTTTAAAAATAAAAAAGAAAGAAAAAAAAAAAGAAAAGAAACTAACCAGCTTCCAACAACACTACTTGCTGACTATGTTTTATGGGCTGTTGACCTTAAATTTTCATTTGTAGTCCATCAATATGTAAGTATCTATGATCTTTATATCTCAATAAAAGTTCCTGCATAGTTTCATGAAAGTACTTGAGTGAAAAAATATTTCTGGCTTAATCCTTTCACAAATTCAATTTAATTAAAATTTTGTTTTATTTAAAAAGGAAAGTGTATCCTTTTAACCTATCAAAGAAATTTAATGTAATGTAAAAAACTTTATCAACATTAGAATTTATACATGCCAGATTTTCTATAATGTTATTATAATCTTAACTATATCCATATATGTTTTCTTCTGTACTTTGGAAAGGAAAATCACAAATGTTATTTTCTTTAGCAATGTATAAAGCTTCCACTTCTCTCCAAATAAAAAAAAATTCACCTAAATTAATGCATTTGCAGCCTCAGCAACTTAGCATGGCACTGAGCAAATTAGCAAAAGCCTGTCTCAAAATTTATAAACGGGAGCTGGGAGCTGGAGTGCTGGCTTAGTAGTTGCTCAGCAGTTACGGTGCTTGCCTGGCACGCTCAAGGACATGGGTTTAAACCCCAGCACCACATATACCACAAAGTGTCAGACCAATGAAAGCCACATGAAAAACTAAACAAAGTTGATTCTCTTTCTCACTGTCATTATCTCTCTCTTAAAAAAAAGGGGGGGGGAGCGGTGGCTCAGCAGTTACAGCGCTTGCCTGGCATGCATGAGGATGCAGTTCAAGCCACAGCACCATGTACACATCGAAGTGTCACAGCAACAAAAGCCACATGAAAAACATAAATGAAATTGATTTGCTCTTTCTCTCACTGTCCCTCTCTTAA